>JASTWP010000374.1:0-164673 GCA_030770255.1 Temnothorax ravouxi
ATTATTAATTTTGATTGAAATTCCAAGCAAATGTTTTTCGATTTGATTTTTAAAAATTTCTTCCCATTGAATGCTATCTATTTCTTTTGTTTTTGCAACATTTATTATCTTAATTGAATTTTCCCTTATACCTCTCGTAATTAAATGTAGATTAATTAATGTTTCTCTATTCATCTTTTCTTATCATCTTCTTTACAAATTAAAATTAAATGGATTTTATTTCCCTTTTAATAATTTCAATGTTTCCTGATTTACTTTGTTTAATCTTTGGTATCAAATTTTGATTATGAAGTTGTTTCGATCCTTCGTCACAAGGTTTACCATTTGCGGTTAAGAAATATAAATAATTTTCTCTTCTCATAAATATTTGATCACGACTATTTATTATACTGTGTTTTTGTTCTCGCGTTATTATTTGTTTCTCGGTCTTGTCAAAGGTCTCGTCCGTATTCGTAAGTTCATTGAATGTTGTGTCTATATCTTCTTCACTATCGCTGTCTCTTTCTTCTTCGCTTTGTTCCACTTCTTCCTCTTCTTTTTCGGAGTCGCTATCGCCAGTAACTTGATCTTCCTGGTCGTCTTTCGGGTTGTCATCATTGGTTCTTTCCTCTGCAATTTTCGTGTGGTCCTCGCAATGATTTACATGTGTAGCCTTATTTTGATAAATCTCATAATTTTCACAATCTCCTGTTAAACTATTTAGTATTTCTAAAAGATTAGATGGTATAATTATTTGTGAATTTAAAGTATTTATATTTTCATTATTGCTAATTAAAGAATTCATGTCATCGTTATTAATGTTTTCTATTTCAAGTGTTTCGTTTTGAGTGTTATTTATAATGTTTGACGTTTCTAAAGTTGAAGATTCATTATTGTTTATCTGATTTGTTAGATCATTGTGTGTTTCTAAAGATTCATTATTGTTTATCTGATTTGTTAGATCATTGTGTGTTTCTAAAGATTCATTATTGTTTATCTGATTTATTGAATTATTTTGAATTTCTAAAGTTTCGTTAATGTTTATTTGATCTATTGAATTATTATGTATATTATTATTATTGTGTATTTCTGCATGGACTATGTGTTCGATAAACGGCGGTTCTTCTAATTCCTTCTTAGTGAAGGGTATGCTTTCTCCCTCTGATTTTTCTGCATTACGAGTTTGCATTCCTGTAACTACTGGCTCTGGTTCCTCCATCATCATTCCCCTTCTTGGCGAAACTGGCAAAGGTTTAGGATTAGCATTTCTTTGTCTTGCTTCATCATCTTCTGGGCACTCTTCAATTTCGTCAAATGAAGGATGTATTGGAAATATATTTGTCACAGGGTTTCTCGATAAAGCATCAGCATTAGCATTTATCTTTCCAGGTTTGTAAATTATTTCATAATCGTATTCAGATAATTTAATTCTCCATCTTGCTAATCGTGAAGTAGGATCTTTCAATTTATGAAGCCAGGTTAATGGTTTGTGATCGGTTATTAATTTAAATTTTTTACCATAAAGATAAGGCCTAAAATGTTGCACAGCGTAAACTATTGCTAATAATTCTTTTTCAATTGTAGAATAATTTTTCTCGGCTTCATTTAATACCCTCGAAGCGTAACTTATTGGTTGATCTTTCCCTATTTGTCCCTGACTTAAAATTGCACCAATTGCAGTTCCAGATGCATCAGTTGTTAAAAGAAAAGGTTTAGTAAAATCAGGATATTGTAATATTGGTTCATGACATAATGCATTTCTCAGTATATCAAAGCTTTCTTGCTCCTTGTCCCCCCATTTAAAATCAATGTCCTTTTTTAATAAATTAGTTAATGGTTTAGCTATTTTTGAAAATCCTTGAATAAATCTACGATAATATCCAGCCAATCCAAGAAATTGTTTTATGTTTTTGGCATTCTTTGGATTGGAAAATCCTGTACTGCTTCTATCTTTTTAGGGTCTGGTCGTACTCCATTTTCCCCTATTATATGTCCTAAATAAGTAACTTCTTTTCTCAAAATTCACATTTATCTGGTTGTAGCTTTAAATTTGCTTCGCGTAATCGTTTAATTAATTTTTCAAATTTAATTGCATGTTCTGTAAGAGAACTTGAGTATAATATATGTCGTCTAAATACACCAAAAATTTCGTTACCTTGCATTCCTGTAAGTACTAATCCATTAATCTTTGAAAGGTTGCTGGTGCATTCTTTAATCCGAAAGGCATTCGATCGAATTCATAATGTCCAAAAGGCGTTGAAAAATGCTGTTTTATGACTATCAGCTGGATGCATTTTGATTTGATGAAAAACCTGAAGCAAGGTCAAACACCGAGAAATATTTCGCGCCTCCCAGCTGATCCAATATCTCCGTTATGTTTGGAAGCGGATATGCATCACCTACTGTCTTATCATTTAGGTCGCGGAAATCTAACACCATTCTCCACCGTTTATTCCCCTTTGAGTCTGGCTTCTTAGGGACTATCCACACAGGCGTGTTATATGGAGATTTTGACGCCTTAATTATATTCTGATCTAATAATTCATTTACCTGCCTATTTATTTCATCTTTATGAATTACTGGAAATCTGTATTGTCGTGTATGTATTGGTATTTCATTTACCGTCGGAATTCGATGTTTTAAAACGTTTGTATGTTCAAGTTTTTCTTCAGGCAAGTGAAAACAATCTGAACTTTTTTCAATTAATTCTTCAACATGTAATCGTTCTTCAGTATTTAAATGTTCTAATCTTAATGCTTTAATTATTTTTGCTTTTCTTTCCTCTCTATTCACGTGAAAACAAGATCTTGGACTTGAGTTAAAGCTTTCAGGATTTGGAATTAGAATTGTATCAGAGTTTAAACTTGAGTTGAAATCATTAGAATTGTGAATGGAACTACCTAAGCAGTTTGAGTTTGAATTTGAATTATGAATGGAACTACCTAAGCAGTCCGAGTTTGTATTGGAATTGGAATTATGAATGGAGCTACCTAAATAGTCCGAGTTTGGATTTGAATTGGAATTATGAATGGAGCTACCTAAGTAAGTCCGAGTTTGTATTGGAATTAGAAGTTTGCTTTTCAATTGTTTCAAACTCATATATTTAATTGTGGTTACATATATTGTTTCTTCTTTATCATTCGTATTTATTACTTGTAGATATGCCCTGTCGTCATTTACCGTAACTAAAGCATCTCCTAAGTAAATGCCCTTTGTCACGTTTAATCGCGGTACATATCCTTCTTTTAGTTCTGGATTTGCGACTCTAATATGCATCTGTGAAATACATCTCGGAGGAATAATGAAAGTTTCTTCTTTTTCTTCAAAGGGAATATAAGTATTATTCCATTCTAATTGATTTTGCTCATAATTAACTTTTACTTGAAATTGTTTAAAGAAATCTGAACCCAAAATTCCATTTTGTGGTATCGGAAAATTATCTTCGACTAAATGAAATACAACTGGACATCCTAAGATATCTATCTGTGCCAGCCCTAAGGTGGTCACATGATGCGTTGTGATTCCACTAAGCTTCAGAATTTCATTTCTGTCCACTATGGTTTCAGGTGTAATAAAATTTTCTTTAATTATATTTGGGCCTGATCCACTGTCCTACTAAGAATTTTAAATTTCCCGTAAATTTGAACTATTTAATTTCACAGATGGTACATCTTCAATAGTCAGCTATATTTACTCTTCGATGTCTGATTCTGGTTCTCCCGATACTACTCGTGTGGGACGTATTTTGGCATTTCCCGGGGTCGCCCCTGTCCTCACGGGAATCTGTTCGTTTCCCTGATTTTGTGAATTCTGGCGGAGATTATTATTATATATACGCCTACGACATTCCTCTAATGTATGCCCGGATTTTTTGCAATATCTGCATATTATTGTTGAATTTGAATTTTGATTTTGGATTATTTGTGTTTTGCTGTATACCTGAAGTCATTGGTTGTTTTTGATTATTATTATTAATATTATTATTATTAATATTATTCTGCGGATAGCCAGATGTATTTCCGTTCTTATTATTTCCCTGAAATTTACTGATTTGCCAGCACCGATCTGCTGTATGGCCTTTCTTATGACAAAATTGGCAGGTTACGACTTCAGCTTCTATACGCCGTGTTGTTGCTCGTTTTCACCGGGTGTATTTTCAGCTAGTACAAACGCTCCTTATCATTTTAATTGTCTCTAATTCCTTTTCAGCATCAATCGCGCGACTCTCAACCTCTTCGAACCTTCCTTCTTTTGATATTATAATTTCTTTATTTAAACCACGTAAAAAGCTTGTTTTTAAATGATTTTCAATTGAATTTCGAAATTCTGAACTTATCTGTCCTGATTCCCTTCTTTGTGCATCAAGTATTCGCTTCCCTAATTCCCGGATACGATTTGCATACGCGACTACTTTTTCGTCCTCTTTCTGATATAAATAAGCTAACCGTCCCTGAGCTTCATAAACTGTTTCCCTAGGCCCGTATTTAGTTCTCAAAAATTCTACTAATTCTTGCATTTTATTGAAAGTTTTCCCGAGAATTGATCTATGTGCGTCCCCTTTTAATTTGTTACGCACTGCACGAACTAAGTTTATTTCCTGTGTCGGAGTAATCATGCTGAGTGCTTCCTCGCAACCCTCGACAAAATATACAAAAGAAATGTTTCCTCCATCAAAATTTGGTACTGCTTCTAATGCATCTCTGATTGAAAAATGTAAATAATTACCTAATGTTCCTTCATTTATGACCGCCATTCCTGAACTCGGTGGTCGTGAACTTTGTGATTGTTGTAATTGTTGAATTACTTGCTGTTGGTGAGCCAAGGTCCTTCGTAACTCATCGATATCCATCTCTCCTATTCTAGAACCCGTTGGTGTTTCCGTTTCGGGAGGTGGCGTACGAATCATCTTAGTTTTATTAATCGCTGTTTATTTTATTCTTTTTCACACAACCTTTAGTATCCCACCGCTGTCACCAAAATTTATGTCACGTTCTGTCAAGTTAAAGTTAATTCGTCCGTTTTTGGGTCAAAACATTTAAGTAATTTACCCGGGATTTGGACCAGGTTGTGTGATTAATCCAGTCTAGATTAAAGGAAAACTCCTGTTGCCACGCTATTTGGCAGCGACAAGAATCAGGAAGAATCAGGAAATTTCTGTTGCCACGCTGTTTGGCAGCGACAAGAATCAGGAAGAATCAGGAAATTTCTGTTGCCACACGATTTGGCAGCGACAGTTAGGGGTTGTGGAATTAAAGGATTTATTGAAAAATTGGTTTCAAGAATTAAAATTAAAATTACCTTTATTCGGGAAAGATTTTTCTTATAACAGTTAATTAAGATCTGGTTTGAATTATTATTAAGATCTGTCTTAAGATTTGCAGAAGTCAGAATTTAATTAGCTCAAGTAAAGATTGTCGCACAAAAATGATTGACGCCCAACAACTACTAACTCCCAATGATTGCTGACTGATAATTGAACTAAAGGTATACTTAAACTGAACTGACGACGATTTTTCGCGCTTATTTATACTCAAGTGGCAAGAACTCCCCGCGCGAGCTTCTTACCACTTTTCTGTCCCGAAGAAGGAGGAAGGTCTTATCTATAAGTGTAATTCTATGCCCTGCGAGCTGCGACCTGAGAACCGTCTCTCCGTCAGAAATCGGATAACAAATCAATATCGATGTTTCTCTCTTAACATTCCTGGCTATTTTAAGATTGAATTTGTTCAGACGTTACAATATACACGAGTATTACTTTTTATTTATAACCAAAGAAATAATCCTTTTTCTTTTTTTATTTATAACGTTATATATTTTCAATTTTTCAAGAAAATTTGTTGTTAAAAATGAAAGATTACCTTTGATGAATAAACGTTGGCTCGAAGACGCTGCATGACGCGGAATCCGAGAGGAAATGGCCGCCGCCGGCAAACCGCGGATATCGTACGCATGGTAATCATGATCGTACGTTTATGGCATATGGGCCCGTATCGCATGACAATCATGTATGACTGTCATATATTGATGCGGTCATTACTGCAGAAATTAAAATTTCTTTCCTTTTCTTATGGATTGTTTTCGATTGTGTAATATTGTTATTATTTACGACTCAATAAATATATAATGATCTTAAAATATTTGTAAATTGATAAAATTTAAAAAATGTACAATATTATTATTATATATTATACGTACCTTTATATCACATTATTATAGGCACACATAATTACGCACATGCATTTTGCACAAATTCTTCTTTTAATTTCAATTTTTTACGATTTTTTCACAGCACTGGCAGTTATAAAAACATTTAAATAATTATTAATATTATTATATTATATAATATTAAAGTAACGTTACATAACATTGCAATAAAACATATAAACGTCACGGTTATATTGCTGTTATTATGTTGTCACCAGTTAATAACGCAGAAATATAATGGATATATAATTTGTCATATTGTAAATATAAAACAATGTTAGGTAATCTCTATATTGCTCGGGCATAACAACCCGTTATATTACTTGTTACTTCTACGTTATATTGTAGATACAATCTGTGTTTGCTGGGTGGCGATAAAATTGAAGGACCTGGGGGAAGAAGTATTCTCGGTAGCCATCATGGCGAAGATTATAGCAAGCCTTCCTTCCAAATTCAATTCGCTCAAGACCGCATGGGACAGTGTAGCTGTTGCAGACCAGACTGTGGACAATTTAATTGAACGACTGATCAAAGAAGAACTTCGTCTATCCATGGAAGACGAAACGGCAACCGCGTTAGCTGCAACTTCTGATGGTAAAAATTGGAAACCGAAGAAGTATGAAAAGACGAACAGTACAAGTGCCAAGAAAAGTCAAAAAGACAGAAGTGAAATAGAGTGCTTTTTACTGCCACAAGAAAGGACATTATTCGCACGAGTGTCAAAAAAGAAAGAAGGACAGAGAGTCTGGAACCGACGGTTCGACCGTTGCCTTTCTAGCAAGTTCAAACAAACACGGTGGTAACACGACAAGTTCACGTGATCATACTCGTGCTACCGGTCGCTACGCCGGTCTCACTAAGCCATCACGTGAACACGTGACGAAGTTACTCCAGCTGAATGTTTCCGATGTTTGGTTGACCGACAGTGGCGCGTCGCGACACATTACGGGTCGAAGAGACTGGTTTATCGAATATCGATCGTGTAGTGGTGAGACCGTGTCACTCGGTAATGATCGCGTATGTGAAGTGATCGGACGTGGAACAATTCTGATCAGTAAACTAACCGACGGACAGTGGTTAGACGCACGTCTTGAAGATGTTCTTCATGTACCGCAAGTCAAGAAAAATCTCTTTTCGGTGGGAGCGTGTACCTCCAAAGGTTTTAGTGTCATCTTTGAAAACGCAAGAGTATACATATCACGTGACAGTAACCTAGTGGTCGAAGGTGTAAAACAGGACAATGACATTTACCGCGGGCGGGGGGAATCGCGGGCGGGGGGGGAGACCGCAAGCGAGGGGAACTGCGTTTTTCGAGCGCCGCGGGGAGGGGGGGGAACCGCGATATTCGGGCGCCGCGGAGAGGGGAGGGGAACCGCGTTTTTCCGGCGCCGCGGGGCGAGGGGGTCCGCGTTTTCCGGCGCCGCGGGGCGAGAGGGTCCGCGTTTTTTGGCGCCGCGGGGCGACCGCGTTTTCGCTGCGCCGCGGGGCGACCGCGTTTTCCGGCGCCGCGGGGCGACCGCGTTTTCCGGCGCCGCGGGGCGACCGCGTTTTCGCCGCGGGAGGGGTCCGCGTGCAACGGCCGCGCCGGTCCCGCGTGACGTCACACGCTCCCGCTCGCGTTATCTCTCCCTCGCCCCCGTCCCCCGGTCTTCTCTTTCGCGCGCGGTCCCTCCCGGCCCCCGGCCCCCGTTCGCGTTATCGCTCACGATCGCATATATTTTTTTTTGCCAACGATATTTAATCGTTTAGATCTTTGCGATATTTAATTTTAATATTATATTTAAGTAAACGATATATTGTAAAAAAATTGCTTACCATCGCTGAATATCAACTCCCGGCTCTCATTCACCTTCCGCACTGTGTGTGTGTGTGTGACACAACATTGATTGTCTTTATTGTTACACTTATTGTTACACTTAATGTAAGTCTTATTGTAATTCACTTATTGTGTAAGTCAACTTATTGTAAGCAGTATATGTCTCTTAATTTTAGATAATATACACTTAAAATATTTTTAAAAATACTGCAGTCTAAACAGTCAATATTTACACGAACACACACATAGGGCACATATTACATGTGGAAATGACAAATAGTGGGCCCCCGCACGATGAACAAAAGAGACCGTTCATCAGAATATACCGCCTGGTGTCGTGTTTACGACAAACATACAGCGTCGAGAATAATCCACCGATCCTCACAATGCATGACGCACAAAACTTTGTCTGTCCTGGAGTAAAGTAAAAATACGTGCAGCCTTGTAAAAGGATTTAACGCATTGACTTCAGCCTGATTCATGACTCTGAATATTTCTTCCGAAACATCCTCAGACATTTCACTATTATAACATGAATCGTCCGACAGTACTGCATCGTCATCATCAACTTTCATTTCTTCTTCTTCATTTTCTTCTATTTCTCCAGGCACTTCTATTTCTTCAAGCACTTCCATTTCTTCCTTGTTTGCTTCAACTTCCATTTCATGTCCCAAACAATTCCTCGAAATCCATTTTTTTCTACACTTGCACTCACTACTTTGAAATCTAATGTTTTAAGTGGTTTAAATCTAATGTTTTAAATGTTTTAATTGTCTTAAGATGGCGAACAAATTGTATAAGTCGCACAAACAAGCACGCCAACCGACTGCTCTTACTTCTAGTCTTCAACTACTGAGCGTACCATCAAATGCATCTTTCTACATCTCACTATTGTCACATCGTTTGTTTATATCTAATTTCACCATGATCTCAGCATCCATACAATTGCGCATGCCGAAAAATCTGCGATGGGCAGTTTTGCACGTGTGCGATGAAGTCACCGCGAGACACGTATGTTCTTGAAAACGATATCGCGCTATTGACTTTCGATGATTTGATCTGTATAACTGCTATTGAACAGTTATCAAACAGCTCTTGAACCGCTATGAAACAGCTATTGAACCGCTATTGAACCGCAATGAAACAGCTAAAAACAGCTATTGAACAGCTATCAAACAACTAAATCTGTATAACTGCGATCTGTATAACTGCTATTGAACAGCTATCAAACAACTATTGAACCGCTATGAACCCTGATAGCACAGTGTCAGTTGGTGCCGTCATGATGCCGTCGTGATGCTGTTAATATGCACGAAATTCGTGTATATTGACAGCACCACGACGGCATCATGACGGCACCAACTGACACTGTGCTATCAGGGAAACAGCACAAAACAGCTAAAAACAGCTATGAAACAGCTATCAAACAGCTATTGAACCGCTATGAAACAGCTAAAAACAGTTATCAAACAGCTCTTGAACAGCTATCAAATAGCTAAAAACAGCTAAAAACAGCTATGAAACAGCTATCAAACAGCTATTGAACCGCTATGAAACAGCTAAAAACAGCTAAAAACAGCTATGAAACAGCTATCAAATAGCTATTGAACTGCAATGAAACAGCTAAAAACAGCTATCAAACAGCTATCAAACAACTAAAACAGCTATTTGTATAACTGCGATCTGTATAACTGCTATTGAACCGCTACTTTTAAACAGCTAAAAACAGCTTTTAAACAGCTATCAAACAATTAGAAAACAGCTAAAAACAGCTCTTGAACAACTAAAACATCTATATTATACTACAAAGTATGTGGGAAAAAGAAATAAAACATTTATATATACATATATAGTTTATTTCAAAAAAATTATTTCTGGTGTCGCGACCACCAGTTAAATATTTTTAATACATTTTGTAATGCGCAATTCTTAACATGTTTTCCGCATCTTACAGTATTAGTAACATCTAGATTATTTAAAGATTCGATATCTTCGTAATCTGCATCCAAAGTCTCAATTTTTAGATTTTTTCTCGCTTTATTCTCAAGCAGATCCACCAGCCATTCTCGTTTCTGGCATCCCTTGACGTACACAAGAGTCGACGTCTCGTCGCCCTCTCCAAGTACAGCCGATGTAATTAGATGTTTCACCATGCTGTAGGGCACGTTTCCGTCCTCCCATCGTAGTCCATGGTGATTCGCAATCAACCAGAAAGCGCATGATTTGTCGAATTTCGTGAGGAGACTCCATGGCATGGGACATGTAAAAATGTAATGCGCCAAAACGGTCCCGTTTCTCAGAACCGCCACCTCCTTTACGACAAATTTCATCCCGACGGTGAATCCTTGCAGATCGACAAACGTCGGTACGATCATGACGAAACGATAGAGCAATCTGTATTTTATCGCGGTACATCAGTGTATCTTATATCGCAATATCTGCTGATATTGCAATTTACATGAGTTTGCGCACTACATTAGACAGCGGGCAGTATTCGATTACACACACGATCATGCAAGATGAGACAATAGGCGGTAGTATTTGCAGGTACATTTTCTTTACAATCAAATTCTATTCGCACATCCACGGTGGCGCTCTTGACAGATTCGTTTTGTCGCGAGCAATCGATGACAACAAAAGGTCCTTCCATCAGGAATGTATACAAGCTGCAAAGCGTATCGATGGAATCGTATCCGTAATAAGTTTTACGAAAACGCGCATACATATCGAAAAGGACGGCGTATCGATTTTTAATAAAATCCAGATTCATGTCGTCGTACGGATAAAATTCGGAGTTTAGATAAAGTTTCACGTTGGTCAAGTTACATGCATCAAATACGCTAACATTTTGAGACATGATATTCTTGCGGCCGGTCTGCAGCGCAAAGATAATGTACCGCGGCTTCTCTAGCTGAGTCGCCGTTTTGACGGCCCACGAATGCTTGGTCGTGCTCTGCAACATGGGATACTCATACAGATTCCACGAACGAAAACTGACACTAAGATATCGCCCGCTTTCCAAGGCCCGTAGCATGGATAGCTTATTGATCTCGTTTAATTCGATTTCCGGCTTCGTCGCCGGATTTCCTATAAATAATATTAGCTTACCATGTATATTGTCAAAATTCACAAAAATTACAATAAAGAACCGAAAATCTTATTAATTACCTGTATGCTCAAATCGTATTATCAAATTGAAATCAATAGTATTTTAACAATTTATGTTAATTTATCACGTGAAACTTATTGGATACAATCACAAATATTGCAATAAAATTATAGATAACATGCTATTCTGATATAAATTTAAGTAAGTAAATAATATTTGAGTATCTTAAAAGTTAGTGTACTCTTTGGCTTCCTCTGTATTTAAACACGCATTCAAATCATTTTTCAAGTCATTATAATGTGTATACGTCTTCGGTATATAAAGTAATAGTATCAGTACATGTAGTAAATATTGGTCTTTGGCTTAAACCCATTGTCTCATTAAATTTTACATTAATACTAGCGGGCATGAGAAAAGATCCAGTAATTAAAAATAGTAAATTCGCCAACTTATCTCTGTCAAGACATTGAATATACATAGTAAAATAATGAAATACATCATTTTCTTCATTTGTTAAGTACGAATCAGTCACTAAACAATTAACGACTTTTGTAGCAGTAGGTGTTTGCATATCCAGAAGAACATTAAAATCACAATTATTCCAGAAATCAGCGTGTTTTTCCGGTGATACACCATGCCGAATTTTTGCAATCAGTCTCTTGGGTTTTTCCACTAAAATTTCTGTAGCAATGATATCTAATTGGTCTGACAACATATCGGAATTTGGTTTTGCAAAAAACCGATTGGCTTAAAAAAATCCTGTGAAACCTTATTTTCTGTATCCGTTAGAGACAAAAAATTTTTCAGAGCTTTTTTCAAAAATTTTCGCAAGTATGGATTTACGTAGCGCAATAGTTCTTGCGTCGGATTCAATATGTTTTTCAGGATTTGCAATTAACATTAATGTAATTCTTGATAACTTTACAGGAATTTGATTTGTTAAAATCAACATATGCCGCAAAATACGACCAATGATAACAAACTTGTCTAGTTCATTTAATCTGTTTAATTCCATGTACGGAAGCTGTGAAAATCATAGAGGTGCAAGTCACCTTTTTCAACCTATCGATTTGAGTTCATAGCTGCAGTCTACATAGGCAAATCCGTTGAAAAAATAATAAATTGAATAAAGTGATTTGCACCACTATGACTTTTATCCCTCCATTCATTTCTACATTAAATAAACTTCATACACTGAGAAAAAAATACTGTTGCTTCTATTAATGTTTGTGGATTCACAAACATTAAGTAATATTGAAGCAACAGTATTTTCTTCTCAGTGTGTATACCTAATCCTCTCTGTTTCAGGAACTTTAACTCCACGGTGGATGGAAAAAAATCAGCGTGTGCCAATTTCATCAGCACTATTTGTCTCTTAAAATTCGTCTTTTTCTTTCGCCCTTTACGTGGACTAGGTGTAGTAACATTTCTTCTGAAATTTCTCCTAGTAATTGCTACCAAGGATGAAAAGTTTCGTTCTTCTTGTGTGGATTTGGTCAACGCACTAGCTGCTATTCTTAATAAACGGTCTGATATTTCTCTCTCATCAGACATTTTTACTTGTATGCTTATATAGGCTCACTTGAAAGATATACGAAATAGCGCTTCCTTCCCTTTTCCAAATAGGCCCTCTCGCGCTTCGATATTTTTTGCGCGCTAAAGGCCATTACACGTAAAAAATTTTAGTCGCAATCGTAAGGCCGTAGTCGTAAAGTCATAAACCATTATTCGTGAAAAATTCTGGTCGTAACTGTAAGGTCGAAAGGTTTCCAACTCATGCAAACAGATGGCACTCTGCGAGTGACAAATCATAACCGCAAAGTCGTAATAGCAATCGCAAGACCATAATCATAGTCGCAAACTTTTCCATCACGTTGGAATTTTACGGAAAGATCTTATGATCATATAAGATTCGAAAGATTAATGAAGTTTTGCTTCTTCATTTCGTTTATCAACTATATTGTGTAGAAAATATTCGAAATGTCTGGTGACGATCACTCATATTATATTTCATCTGTAGATGAAAATCAAAATATTAATATTGATAATAATAGTGATGTTGGTGATTTTGCGAATGACTCATTAGATAAGTTTATTATTGCTTGTGTGCAAAGTTACACACATTTATATAACAAAGCCGATAGAAATTATAAAGACAATGCAATAAAAGAGAAATCATGGGAAAAGATTTCAAAAACATGTCACATATCAGGTATGTTTTGAAAACGGTAATAGAAGAGTATATTTTACAAATAATCATTATTATACATGTTTTATAGTTAATGAAGTACAACAACGATGGCAAAGACTGAAAGATAGATATGGAAAACAAAGACGTTTAAACGATCATGCAATGCGTAGTGGCAGTGCTGCACAAACAATTAAACAGTGGCCATTATTCAAAAACATGCAATTTATGGATAAACACATTCAAAGAAGAAGGTATAGATCAACAAAAAAAAAGATATATGTATAAATATATTAACATTCAAATAATTGTGTTGTAGGACTTTCAGCAACATTTCATTGCACTCTACCACTCAAGAAACAATAAATTCTAATTTTCGAAACAAAAGGTATTCTGTAGTATATTTAGATTGCTTTTAATTTATTAACTTGATCTTACTTTTAAATTTAAAAGTTAATATATTTCATAAATTAACAAAAGCTAATATATTTAATAAATTTTTAGAAAAAAAGAAACATGTAACAATCCTTGTTAAATACAAGAATTAAAAATATCATTTTTACAATAAATAATTAAGGCCAGTATTTATAATTCAATCTTATACTTGAAATTGCGTTATCTATGTTTATCTTCAAATACCGTATGGATCATTTCACATTTCACTCGCTACGGCGTATCTAAAGATGATTTTAAGGGGATGCTGGAGCCGTAGCCGAACTCGATAGGCGTCGGTAAAGGAGACCGGCGAACTCTAACGCGAATTACAGCGCCACAGCGCCGTACCACAGGGTGGTAGAAATTGGAATGAAAAATAATCAATATGTCGATATTTTTATTTTTTGCTACCGACGGCCTCGGTAGCATGTGTGTGACAGATGACTGTACCGCACACAAGTGCGTGCCATGTACGTGTGCGCTGAGAGCACCGCGTACAACCGAGGCGCGTTTCTATTATTCCGTAACATTGCATTGGATAATTTTCAAATATATATATATATGTATATCATGTATTGGATATATATATATATATATATATGCAATGTCGGAAGCGTAAGGCATATTATATATAATGCGTATTATAATGTATACACATACACATATATACATGTACGCAATTATATGTATAAGTATGTATACATTGCATGTATATATGCGCATTATGTATTATGAACATAGGTTCTGGGTGTTAACATTTTAATTTTACCGAAAGTGAATAATGTAAAATACACAAATTTTTATTTTATATATATATATATATATATATATATATATATATATATACTATTTATATATTTATAATACAAAATGACCAATATGTTTACAGTACATTTTTTCTCAACCGTCAAAATAGACGCTTCTAACATTTTAACAGTAGTCAGCTCACGATCAACGCCTTTGACACTGAATTAAAATTAGCCAGCCCACGATTAACGCCTTTGAAACTAATTAAATCTAGCCAGCCCACGATTGGCATCTCTGGCATTTTATTTTGTCAGTAACGCCAGAATTGACGCTTGTGACATTTTATCAGTAGTCAGCTCACGATCAACGCCTCTGAAACTGAATTAAAATTAGCCAGCCCACGATTAACGCCTCTGAAACTAATTAAATGTAGCCAGCCTCGATTGACACCTCTGGCATTTTATTATGTCAGTAACGCCAAAATTGACGCTTGTGACATTTTATCAGTAGTCAGCTCACGATCAACGCCTCTGACACTGAATTAAAATTAGCTAGCCCACGATCTAAAACTAATTAAATGTAGCCAGCCACGATTGACACCTCTGGCACTTATTAAAAATAACCAGGCCACACTTTTATAATATATCCCAGATAGCAAAACCTGTCGTTGCGAGTATAGCATCTCAGCTGACAGCCATCATATCACTGCCGTTTTCTTTAGCGCACACACTCTCACACTTGTTACTACTTCTTCTTCTTCTATGCCCCACTGGATTTCTGGCTCCGTGGGAGCCAAAGTACCATGCTTTCTACTACTTCTTCTAACACTTCTTACGTGTATGCGTGCGTCAGTGACGCACAATGAAGTACAAGAGACATTCAGTTATAACTGTCATAAGTCATGACAGTTCATAACCTCATGTCATGCTCATAACCTCTCGTCGATCAGCATGCTATCGCATGCTACCGATGCGTCCGGCAACACTGCGACTGCAGCACGTGGCGCGCCGAGTGAGCGAGAGAAAATATATCGTTTCTTCTTTCTCGCTCTGATTGTCAGCTGATATGATCGAGGCTGCTACAGTGTGGTGACTCTCGTACCGCACACAAGTGCGTGCCGTGTACGTGTGCGCTGAGAGCACCGCGTACAACCGAGGCCCGTTTCTATTATTCCGTAACATTGCATTGGATATTTCTAGTATATATATATATATATATATATATATATATATGTATATCATGTATTGGATATATATATATATATATATATATGCAATGTCGGAAGTGTAAGGCATACATATAATGCGTATTACAATGTATACACATACACATATATTATATAAAGTAATGTTACAAAACTATGTTTTGAATATTGAGAAAATAGAATGGGCCCCTCCAACGCCCATTCCCGTGAGAACGCAACCAATATATATGTTTCCGTCTCTCCGATTGTAATTTACAATTGATACATTTGTAATAATCAGTACCGTCAGAATAGACGCTTCTGGGATTTTATTTTGTCAGTAACGCCAGAATTGACGCTTGTGACATTTTATCAGTAGTCAGCTCACGATCAACGCCTCTTACACCGAATTAAAATTAGCCAGCCCACGATTAACGCCTCTGAAACTAATTAAATCTAGCCAGTCCACGATTGATACCTCTGGCATTTTATTTTGTCAGTACGTATATTAGAAATGTAAATTATTTTTTCTTTGACTGGCGTGACGTGAAAAACATTTATTGTCTGGGAAAAGGTGACAATTCATATTTTTCTACAATATTCATAAAATGACGTAAAAAAAAATAAAATAAAATATAAAATTAAATATTTTTTTTTCACAAGGATTTCCTCCTAAGGCTACAGTTGTAGCGAAAGCGGCAGCATAAATTCCGCAAGACACAGCGTCCGGTTGTCTGTGAACCTTTTCAAAAATTATATCACTTACGTTTATCTTTGGAAAACGTTTGCGAATATAATTTTTCTCCTGTTCTACCAATGTTTTGTATGTACATACAGCCAGGTTGGCTATCATACACATGAGGTTTAAAGCCATCAAAGTAAATACATCGCCAGTGACCAGTACAAGTCCCTCCAATGATTTGTAAGCTTTTGTTACTGTCACTAGCTATAATCAGATCAGGATAATATATGTACTGAACGCTTTGCGTTTCGAAACATGTAGTGTCTCTTATGACACGTAAAAATAAATCTAATGATTCATCACTTACTGTGCTATTTGTGGGCAAGACATTATCTCGTATCAAATGAAGAGGAATTTTTACGTCATCCAGACATTTTCTACGTCTTGCTATATCATCTTCAGTTAAATTATAACTATTGTCGTAACTGATTATGATGCAATCATCATCTTGCTCTGCATCTGTAACAGCGGCAGATGGTGCTTTTGTTGAAAAAACGTCACATTTTAAACGTTTGCTCTTTGGAACAAATTCTTCTAAATTTTTCCTTTCAATACTACTTTCTCTGCTATTTTGCGGCCTATTTGTTTTTATACGCGCATCTTTAGCTTTTTTAGCTTCCATTATATATTGTGGATTTCTTATATCCAGATGTCTATTATGGCGGCTGTCCAAAATTTCTGGAAGCATGCATTTATAATAGAAACGTGTTAGGAAAGGCCGCATTTGATTTTTCCAAAAAACATCGTCTCTTTTCACTTCCCATGTTTTTATACTTTTCGGTGTCCTAATGGCGAAAATGCAATAATCTCGCTGCGTTATGTTTAACTGGCCTTGAATTTGATAAAAGAATCGATGATTTCGATTCATTTTATTTGCATTCTTTTTATCGAATATGGCCTTCAATTGAGACACTGTTTTGACAGCCACATCAGCTGTTAATTCTTTAGCTGACAAGGGACATTTTATCTCTACTAAACCGTCTTCGTCAATAAGTCCATCCGGAGAAGCACCCAAGAATGGATTCTCATAATCAATGAACAATCCGCATGGTGTGATCTTTTTGTTCAGTTTTACAGCCAACTCGTTTCTGGCAACTTTTTCGTTCTCGCGACCATATTTCATGGCTTCATTGTCGATGAACGAAGAATACAAAATGCTTTTTAAAATCGCTGCGCAAGACGTTGTTGGTCTCATGCGACAGACAGCTCCAAAGTTGGATGCCGTTAACATTTCACGTCTCAATAATTGCCACAGTTCACATTCGTTTTGGGCTCTTGTCTCTTGTTCAATTTTGTCCCTGTTTTCTGCGTTGTCCAACAACTTTTGCTTATGATTTTGCTCAAGTTGTTGGTATACGTCAGCCGGAAGGTCTGGCTTTTGTGATTGCGGACCATAATAACGATCTGTTCCAGACTGTTGTTTAAATTTTTTGGGCTTGCCATGAATTTGTCGATAATTTTGAGTCATGGAAACTTTTTTTGTCGTCGTTTTTCTAAACTTTCGACAATCGGAGGAACATTTCCACACACGTTTTGGTGCACTTGCGTAAGAACTTGTTGCGTATTATACTGCACAACAGCTCCCGCAACTCTCGTATTATAAGAACCTCGTAGGCCCCGATTAATGCGCTTTCCACCTATTTCTTTGCAGATTATAGAGTTAAACAACTCTGCAGGATTGTTTTGAGACCGGCGTTATTCTTTTGACCAAATTATATTTAGGTTGACGAATAATACCGACACCTGGCGCGGCCTGGGTCAAAGGCTGCCAGGGCTCTGAGTAATTACGACAGGATTATCCTGATTAGTTGGGCGCCAGTTAGTTTATGAGAGAACTAACAAACTCATACTCTATATCTAATTCTCTTAATACGCCGCGGTCGGCTAGCGATTTATTCTAAATATGAGACAACACAAGGGGAGTTCCGTCGGAAGACCCAAGGAATTTTGCAGAAGTCAAAAAGAAAAGTAGAGAGATAAGCAAGCAATATATGAGTGTATTGAGGTTTGACTTACGTTACATTCGTGTCGTTAATTGCCACAAAACGGGCCACACAGCTCGTTGACAATATTTAGACGAGTACCGTCCACACAAGCACGGCGTTACAATATATGACGAGTACCGTCCACAAGTACGGCGTTAACAATTTATGACGACGAAACTGACCGAAAACCGGCAGACAACCGATCGCTATTCGCATCGCGGATTACATATTCACGTGTGGACTGATCACGCCGAAGACCGACGAAAGAGTCCCCGAGATCTCTCGGTCGTTCCGCTACCACGCGCCCACCCTCTTCGATCCTGCCAATCGTTGCGGCTCGATATATTTCGTCACATGCGACCACTGAGGCTGTGGTAATATTTATCGAATATCGAATATCGAAGAGACGTTATTTATTGCCAGTCACGGTCGATTCAAAGAAATTACTTGATTATATGTTTATTTGTTTTTGCAGGCGGCAGGTGGCAAAGATGCAGCAATTGAAGATGGAGAGAGGTACAGAGCTTACCAACGTAACTGAAAACGAGTCCATGGAATATGTCGAATCAGTGGAAACACTGTGCGACAAGATGGATTCGAATATCAGTACCGAGGTAATGCAGTGCGAGGCTATGGAGCAATATATACCAGGTATGTTTGTAGAAAAAGTTCCACATAACGAGGATAATCTCGAAAATCTCGTTATTGATAATGAAGGCCTTATGGATGCAAATCGTATCCAAGAAAATCTGTCTGAAGGCCGTCGCATTGTCGACATATCTTTTATGTGGAACGAGATCCATAGAATTTTTGACAACCATGCGCGATGAGGAATCGAGTGCCAATTTAAAGATTGGAAACTCATAAATTCTCGTCGTTGTGGGTTGCTGACGCAGTTGTTCTTCAAATGCCAAATGTGCAATTATGAAGACAACATATGGTTAAACCCACAGAATCAACAGAAAATGTAGATATTAATAATAGTGCAGTAGCCGCAACTATAACAGTAGGGAGTGGTTATGCCCAACTGGAAGAGTTCTGTGCGGGTATAAATGTTCCTTGTATGTCTGAAAAGACGTACATAAAAAGTCGAAAAAATGTTATCGATTATTTTGAACAAACAGCCATGGAAAGTATGATAAAGACAGGCGAGCTTGAAAAGCAACTCGCCCTCGAGAGGAATGAAACTATAAATGGCATTCCATATATAACAGTTGTAGCGGATGGTAGTTGGATGAAAAGGCCGTACGGCCACGCTTACGATTCACTTTCCGGTGTTGGTGCCATACTTGGTCATCGCACGAAGAAAGTCCTTTTTGTTGGTATCCGTAACAAATTTTGCACGGTGTGTGACATGGCGGAGCGAAAAGGTCTCGAACCAAATAGTCACAAGTGCTACAAAAATTTTGACCGCAGGGCCAGCTCCACAAGTATGGAAAGCGATGCCATTGTAGAAGGCTTTAAATGTAGCCTTGAAATGCATGGATTAATATATAAAACGGTTATTGCCGATGGCGATAGCAGCGTATATCAGTCCATTAAGAATAACGCACCATATTCCGAACAAATGGTAACTGTTAAAAAAATAGAATGCACGAATCATTTGCTTCGCAATTTACACAAGAAGCTAAGAGCCGTGGCAGAGACAGTTCAGCCAAAACAACATAGAAAGCGTGGATTTGTACAGCTGCGAAATGTTATAAGAAGCGGTATTCCAAAAATACGGCAAGAAGTGCTGGATGCAGCCAAATCACGAAGAGAAGAAAAACAACCTTACTATAACCAAGATGTGGAATTGCAGAAAGATATCTTGAACATTCCTAGCCACGTTTTTGGTGAGCATAAAAGATGTAAGGAACGTGGTCGCACATGCGAAAAAAACCGTGAGGGAACCAAAAATTGGGTGCCATATTTAAAGTTGCACGGTTTATATCAGAAAATTGAGAGTGCTATCATGTACTTGAGCGCTTATTCCGAAAGTTTGTTGTTAGAGTTAACAAACTGTGACAGGAAAATTAAAACCTCTTTCCTTGGCATCGACATTCGATGTTTAAAATCCTTTCCCTCGACATCGACACTCGATGTAACGATCGATCCGACGGGATTTAGGAAATACCGATTGTGCGTTCTCTGTTGCCCGCGCTGCACGAGCGCCGAGCCCTGTAAACCGTAGAGACGGAGAGCCAATAGCGTGGCCGCATGTGACGGAATATATCGAGCCGCAACGATTGGCAGGATCGAAGAGGGTGGGCGCGTGGTAGCGGAACGACCGAGAGATCTCGGGGACTCTTCCGTCGGTCTTCGGCGTGATCAGTCCACACGTGAATATGTAATCCGCGATGCGAATAGCGATCGGTTGTCTGCCGGTTTTCGGTCAGTTTCGTCGTCATAAATTGTTAACGCCGTACTTGTGGACGGTACTCGTCATATATTGTAACGCCGTGCTTGTGTGGACGGTACTCGTCTAAATATTGTCAACGAGCTGTGTGGCCCGTTTTGTGGCAATTAACGACACGAATGTAACGTAAGTCAAACCTCAATACACTCATATATTGCTTGCTTATCTCTCTACTTTTCTTTTTGACTTCTGCAAAATTCCTTGGGTCTTCCGACGGAACTCCCCTTGTGTTGTCTCATATTTAGAATAAATCGCTAGCCGACCGCGGCGTATTAAGAGAATTAGATATAGAGTATGAGTTTGTTAGTTCTCTCATAAACTAACTGGCGCCCAACTAATCAGGATAATCCTGTCGTAATTACTCAGAGCCCTGGCAGCCCTTGACCCAGGCCGCGCCAGGTGTCGGTATTATTCGTCAACCTAAATATAATTTGGTCAAAAGAATAACGCCGGTCTCAAAACAATCCTGCAGAGTTGTTTAACTCTATAATCTGCAAAGAAATAGGTGGAAAGCGCATTAATCGGGGCCTACGAGGTTCTTATAATACGAGAGTTGCGGGAGCTGTTGTGCAGTATAATACGCAACAAGTTCTTACGCAAGTGCACCAAAACGTGTGTGGAAATGTTCCTCCGATTGTCGAAAGTTTAGAAAAACGACGACAAAAAAAGTTTCCATGACTCAAAATTATCGACAAATTCATGGCAAGCCCAAAAAATTTAAACAACAGTCTGGAACAGATCGTTATTATGGTCCGCAATCACAAAAGCCAGACCTTCCGGCTGACGTATACCAACAACTTGAGCAAAATCATAAGCAAAAGTTGTTGGACAACGCAGAAAACAGGGACAAAATTGAACAAGAGACAAGAGCCCAAAACGAATGTGAACTGTGGCAATTATTGAGACGTGAAATGTTAACGGCATCCAACTTTGGAGCTGTCTGTCGCATGAGACCAACAACGTCTTGCGCAGCGATTTTAAAAAGCATTTTGTATTCTTCGTTCATCGACAATGAAGCCATGAAATATGGTCGCGAGAACGAAAAAGTTGCCAGAAACGAGTTGGCTGTAAAACTGAACAAAAAGATCACACCATGCGGATTGTTCATTGATTATGAGAATCCATTCTTGGGTGCTTCTCCGGATGGACTTATTGACGAAGACGGTTTAGTAGAGATAAAATGTCCCTTGTCAGCTAAAGAATTAACAGCTGATGTGGCTGTCAAAACAGTGTCTCAATTGAAGGCCATATTCGATAAAAAGAATGCAAATAAAATGAATCGAAATCATCGATTCTTTTATCAAATTCAAGGCCAGTTAAACATAACGCAGCGAGATTATTGCATTTTCGCCATTAGGACACCGAAAAGTATAAAAACATGGGAAGTGAAAAGAGACGATGTTTTTTGGAAAAATCAAATGCGGCCTTTCCTAACACGTTTCTATTATAAATGCATGCTTCCAGAAATTTTGGACAGCCGCCATAATAGACATCTGGATATAAGAAATCCACAATATATAATGGAAGCTAAAAAAGCTAAAGATGCGCGTATAAAAACAAATAGGCCGCAAAATAGCAGAGAAAGTAGTATTGAAAGGAAAAATTTAGAAGAATTTGTTCCAAAGAGCAAACGTTTAAAATGTGACGTTTTTTCAACAAAAGCACCATCTGCCGCTGTTACAGATGCAGAGCAAGATGATGATTGCATCATAATCAGTTACGACAATAGTTATAATTTAACTGAAGATGATATAGCAAGACGTAGAAAATGTCTGGATGACGTAAAAATTCCTCTTCATTTGATACGAGATAATGTCTTGCCCACAAATAGCACAGTAAGTGATGAATCATTAGATTTATTTTTACGTGTCATAAGAGACACTACATGTTTCGAAACGCAAAGCGTTCAGTACATATATTATCCTGATCTGATTATAGCTAGTGACAGTAACAAAAGCTTACAAATCATTGGAGGGACTTGTACTGGTCACTGGCGATGTATTTACTTTGATGGCTTTAAACCTCATGTGTATGATAGCCAACCTGGCTGTATGTACATACAAAACATTGGTAGAACAGGAGAAAAATTATATTCGCAAACGTTTTCCAAAGATAAACGTAAGTGATATAATTTTTGAAAAGGTTCACAGACAACCGGACGCTGTGTCTTGCGGAATTTATGCTGCCGCTTTCGCTACAACTGTAGCCTTAGGAGGAAATCCTTGTGAAAAAAAATATTTAATTTTATATTTTATTTTATTTTTTTTTACGTCATTTTATGAATATTGTAGAAAAATATGAATTGTCACCTTTTCCCAGACAATAAATGTTTTTCACGTCACGCCAGTCAAAGAAAAAATAATTTACATTTCTAATATACGTACTGACAAAATAAAATGCCAGAGGTATCAATCGTGGACTGGCTAGATTTAATTAGTTTCAGAGGCGTTAATCGTGGGCTGGCTAATTTTAATTCGGTGTAAGAGGCGTTGATCGTGAGCTGACTACTGATAAAATGTCACAAGCGTCAATTCTGGCGTTACTGACAAAATAAAATCCCAGAAGCGTCTATTCTGACGGTACTGATTATTACAAATGTATCAATTGTAAATTACAATCGGAGAGACGGAAACATATATATTGGTTGCGTTCTCACGGGAATGGGCGTTGGAGGGGCCCATTCTATTTTCTCAATATTCAAAACATAGTTTTGTAACATTACTTTATATAATATATGTGTATGTGTATACATTGTAATACGCATTATATGTATGCCTTACACTTCCGACATTGCATATATATATATATATATATATATCCAATACATGATATACATATATATATATATATATATATATATATATATATACTAGAAATATCCAATGCAATGTTACGGAATAATAGAAACGGGCCTCGGTTGTACGCGGTGCTCTCAGCGCACACGTACACGGCACGCACTTGTGTGCGGTACGAGAGTCACCACACTGTAGCAGCCTCGATCATATCAGCTGACAATCAGAGCGAGAAAGAAGAAACGATATATTTTCTCTCGCTCACTCGGCGCGCCACGTGCTGCAGTCGCAGTGTTGCCGGACGCATCGGTAGCATGCGATAGCATGCTGATCGACGAGAGGTTATGAGCATGACATGAGGTTATGAACTGTCATGACTTATGACAGTTATAACTGAATGTCTCTTGTACTTCATTGTGCGTCACTGACGCACGCATACACGTAAGAAGTGTTAGAAGAAGTAGTAGAAAGCATGGTACTTTGGCTCCCACGGAGCCAGAAATCCAGTGGGGCATAGAAGAAGAAGAAGTAGTAACAAGTGTGAGAGTGTGTGCGCTAAAGAAAACGGCAGTGATATGATGGCTGTCAGCTGAGATGCTATACTCGCAACGACAGGTTTTGCTATCTGGGATATATTATAAAAGTGTGGCCTGGTTATTTTTAATAAGTGCCAGAGGTGTCAATCGTGGCTGGCTACATTTAATTAGTTTTAGATCGTGGGCTAGCTAATTTTAATTCAGTGTCAGAGGCGTTGATCGTGAGCTGACTACTGATAAAATGTCACAAGCGTCAATTTTGGCGTTACTGACATAATAAAATGCCAGAGGTGTCAATCGAGGCTGGCTACATTTAATTAGTTTCAGAGGCGTTAATCGTGGGCTGGCTAATTTTAATTCAGTTTCAGAGGCGTTGATCGTGAGCTGACTACTGATAAAATGTCACAAGCGTCAATTCTGGCGTTACTGACAAAATAAAATGCCAGAGATGCCAATCGTGGGCTGGCTAGATTTAATTAGTTTCAAAGGCGTTAATCGTGGGCTGGCTAATTTTAATTCAGTGTCAAAGGCGTTGATCGTGAGCTGACTACTGTTAAAATGTTAGAAGCGTCTATTTTGACGGTTGAGAAAAAATGTACTGTAAACATATTGGTCATTTTGTATTATAAATATATAAATAGTATATCTATATATATAAAGGAAGATGTCCTGACTGACTGACTGACTGACTGACTGACTCATCAACGCCCAGCCCAAACCCCTAAACCGAATTTTTGTCAAAAGTATATGAAATAGGGGTAGAATTTTCCGGGGAGTGCCACTATGTGTATAGTTTTTCGTTACCGATTTTCTGGAAACCGGTTTTTCTAATTCTTTCAAATTTTCGGGAAATAATTCACCAAATCTCAAAGAATTATAGATCAAACAGGGGTAGAAATTTCCGGGGAGTGCTATAAAGTGTATAATTTTTCGTTACCAATCTTTTTGGAAGCCGGTATCGAAATTTTTTTAATTTTTTGGGAGTTTATTGACCGAATCTTAAAGAATTGTATATGAAGTAGAGGTAGAATTTTCTGGGAAGCGCCATGATGTGTACAGTTTTTGTTACCGATCTTTTCGGAAACCGGTTTTTTTAATTTTTCAAATTTTTTGGAAAATAATTAATTGAATCTCAAAAAATTGTACATGAAGAAGGAGTAGAATTTCCCGGGGAGTGTTATAAAGTGTACTATTTGTTGTTACCGATTTTTTTGGAAACCGGTTCCGAATAATCGAATCTCAAAGAATTGTACATAAAGCAAGATTTAAATTTTCCGAGGAGTGCTATAAAAAGTATATCATTTTTCGTTACCGATCTTTTTGAAAACCGGTATCAGAAGTTTGACGAATTTTAAAGAATTGTATATAAAACAGGGGTAAAATTTCCCAAGGAGTGCTATAAACTGTATAATTCTTTGTTACCAATCTTTTTGGAAATCGGTTACAAAATTTTTCCAAATTTTTAGGAAATAATTGAGTGAATCTCAAAGAATTGTATATGACGGAATTGAACTTCAGTAGATAAAAAAGTAATATTTTTCAATTTATAGCATTTTAGAGAAAAAGAGAGAAGGAAGAGAGAGAGAGAGAGAGAGAGAGAGAGAGAGAGAGAGAGAGAGAGAGAGGGAGGGAGAGAGAAAGAGAGAAAGAGAAAGAGGGAGAGAGAGAGAAAGAGGGGGGAGAGAGAGAGAGCGAGAGAGAGGGAGGGAGAGAGGGGGAGAGAAAGAGAGAGGGGGGAGGGAGAGAGAGGGGGAGAGAAAGAAAGAGAGAGAGAGAGGGGGGGAAAGAGAGACGGAAAGAGAGAGAGGAAGAGACTATTTTTGTGTCTTATTACACATGTCCTCCGGGGCGAAGCCCGGGTAACCAGCTAGTATATATATATAATAAAAATTTGTGTATTTTACATTATTCACTTTCGGTAAAATAAAAATGTTAACACCCAGAACCTATGTTCATAATACATAATGCGCATATATACATGCAATGTATACATACTCATACATAAGCGTACATGTATATATGTGTATGTGTATACATTATAATACGCATTATATATAATATGCCTTACACTTCCGACATTGCATATATATATATATATATATATATATATATATATATCCAATACATGATATACATATATATATATTTGAAAATTATCCAATGCAATGTTACGGAATAATAGAAACGCGCCTCGGTTGTACGCGGTGCTCTCAGCGCACACGTACATGGCACGCACTTGTGTGCGGTACAGTCATCTGTCACACACATGCTACCGAGGCCGTCGGTAGCAAAAAATAAAAATATCGACATATTGATTATTTTTCATTCCAATTTCTACCACCCTGTGGTACGGCGCTGTGGCGCTGTAATTCGCGTTAGAGTTCGCCGGTCTCCTTTACCGACGCCTGTCGAGTTCGGCTACGGCTCCAGCCACGGGAGTGAAGGTAGTAGGAGATGGGGTGAAACAACATGGCGGCAGGGCCAAGCAGGAACGGGGGTAATGCGCGCGCATAAGCGAGCCGAAGTCACGCCGATGAGAGTCGATCGGGCACGAAGCGAACGAAGCCACGAGCACGAGTAGGATGTCGGCGGCCGACATCTTTGATCGATTATCTGCAATCGTCCGTTTCTCAGTTTCTCGCGGATCGGTTTTTGTCCTCGCTCGCGAGCAAGTACGCGAAGTGCCGAAGACAGTGTCAACGAAGCCGCGGAAGGCTACGTCGTCAACGTGACGAGACCATCGTGCACAAGGACAGCCGTTTCTCGCCTAAACTCTTTGTTCTCGGCAGTCTCACGTGAGTTCGACTCTGAATTTGTATATTACTATGTAATTTTTAAAATAATTAATTTTGTTGTATTTATACAGGTAAATTACAATCGCGTGCACGTTTGCGAAGTGCCGACTAAAGACAGTGTCAACGAAGCCGCGGAAGGCTACTTCATCAACATGACGAGACCATCGTGCACAAGGACAGCCGTTTCTCGCCTAAACTCTTTGTTCTCGGCAGTCTCACGTGAGTTCGACTCTGAATTTGTATATTACTATGTAATTTTTAAAATAATTAATTTTGTTGTATTTATACAGGTAAATTACAATCGCGTGCACGTTTGCGAAGTGCCGACTAAAGACAGTGTCAACGAAGCCGCGGAAGGCTACCTCATCAACGTGACGAGACCATCGTGCACAAGGACAGCCGTTTCTCGCCTAAACTCTTTGTTCTCGGCAGTCTCACGTGAGTTCGACTCTGAATTTGTATATTACTATGTAATTTTTAAAATAATTAATTTTGTTGTATTTATACAAATAAATTACAATTGCGTGCACGTTTGCGAAGTGCCGACTAAAGACAGTGCCAACGAAGCCGCGGAAGGCTATTTCGTCAACGTGACGAGACCATTGTGCACAAGGACAGCCGTTTCTCGCCTAAATTCTTTGTTCTCGGCAGTCTCACGTGAGTTTGACTCTGAATTTGTATATTACTATGTAATTTTTAAAATAATTAATTTTGTTGTATTTATACAGGTAAATTACAATCGCGTGCACGTTTGCGAAGTGCCGATTAAAGACAGTGCCAACAAAGCCGCGGAAGGCTACTTCGTCAACGTGACGAGACCATCGTGCACAAGGACAGCCGTTTCTCGCCTAAACTCTTTGTTCTCGGTACGTTATTCCATCATTGTCGTTACCATGTATATTTCCGTTAATTATATAGAGTCCATTTTCCTCCATCCACTTTATTAATTCTCTTCCTTCTTCGTTTATTAATCTGTCTTTTGATACTCTGTGCTCTTTATCATTTTGTTCTTCAATAGTAGGTAAGCTAAGAGAGTTCTAACTAGGGGATCTGGGGGGGGGGTGAGGGGCAGGGGGAATCGCGGGCGGGGGGGGACCGCGGGTCGGGGAGGGGACCGCAGGGAGGGGGGAACCGTGTTTTTCGAGCGCCGCGGGAGGGAAAGGGGGGAGAACCGCGTTTTTCGAGCGCCGCGGGGAGGGGGAGGGGGGAACCGCGTTTTCCGGCGCCGCGGGGCGAGGGGGTCCGCGTTTTCCGACGCCGCGGGGGGTCCGCGTTTTCCGGCGCCGCGGGGCGACCGCGTTTTCGCCGCGCCGCGGAGCGTTCGCGTTTTCCGGCGCCGCGGGAAAGGTCCGCGTGCAACGCCCGCGCCGGTCCGCGTGACGTCACACGCTCCCGCTCGCGTTATCTCTCCCTCGCCCCCGTCCCCCGGTCGCGCGCGTCTTTTTGTTCTCGCGGTCCCTCCCGGCCCCCAGCCCCCCCCCCATTTGCGTTATCGCTCACGATTGCATATATTTTTTTCGCCAACAATATTTAATCGTTTAGATCTTCGCGATATTTAATTTTAATATTATATTTAAGTAAACGATAAACGAAACTTAACGACAGGGAACGGTAAATGAAAAGGAAATTTTTTAACCATATTATATGCATTTATTTATCATGAAGCGCATTATACACAATAGTATCCAAAGCGTATGCTAATAATTCGCAATCAATAATCGAATTTTTATCATAAAATTCACGCAAGATTATAACTGCGTTACATTTATCGGTGATACATGTTTGACGTAAAATTGTTACAAAATGTTTGAATTTATCACTTACGTCGTGAACATTTAGACATAATTGAAAATAAACATTCTCGACGCAATGTTCTAGTTCGAACAGGAAGAGTACAGTTGACGGTTTCATGTACAAGTTGGTGCCGCACGACGTCAATTTTACAATATCTGCGTCACGTATTTTAACAAGCTCCAGATCTCGAAACGTTAGCGATGATGGTGCCGATGACTGCACGAGTCGCTGTATATCTGCACGTTTTTCGATGAATGTCACCCACGTTGCATGTGGCAGAATTATCCGATTGCCTTGGTTATCACCAATAAGTATATCCACAGAGGATATAGGTCCCGCGTTGATTCCAACATCCAAAAATTTATATGCTGTCGATGTCAAGGCAAATCTCTTTCCCAAAATACGTGGCATGTAGCGGGGTTTATCAAAACTGTAAAAAATACAATTACGTTTATAAAAGTTTTTTGCACAAGTATATATACGAAAATTAGCGGTACTTACTCATTGTGCTGTTTCTCGCACGTTTCATCCTGAATCGGAACGTAGTAGTTCGCACCGTAAGTGTTCATCGTATCTGGCTGTTTGCGACGTACACGAACCGTATCGAACTCTCGACTGCGATCTAGAATCCACGTAGACCATTTATACATACCCAAAACTGCAAATCTTGCAAAAATAGCGCCAATGTACGGCTGCTGCATGGTGACCACCACCACAATCCACATATACGTTAAATGTGATGTCTTTGTCAAGAACATTCGTGATGAGATCACCTCATCGAGCATCAAATATGATTTCTTTTCAAGAGCATACGTGTCTCGCGATGATTTCATCGAACACGTGCAAAACTGTAAATTTTGCAATTTCGCATAAGTCAATGGAGAGTTATTGTTTTGAAGAACATGTCGCGACATGTCTCGCGATGATTTTATCGAACACGTGCAAAACTGCAAATTTTGCAATTTTGCATAAGTCAATGGAGCGTTATTGTTTTGAAGAACTTGTCGCGACATGTCTCGCGACGATTTCATCGAACACGTGCAAAACTGCAAATTTTGCAAATAGCGCCGATGTACGGCTGCTGAGATGAAATTTGATATGATAAGCAAACAATGCATCATTAGTAGAATATAAAATGACGAATCTGGGGGATACGCTCAATAGTCGAGAACTGGAAGTCGTGAGTGCAACAAATGGCGTTAGCAAGAGGATCGTGCAATAACATGGAGCAAGTGTTGTTGGAGCAATCCACCCTGTTAAATTCGAGAGAAGACTTTGCCGCGTGGGAGCAACGATGCGACGAGTTTATCGAATCGTTGGAAGAACAAAGCCGAATTAAACGGCCACGATTATCGATCGATCAGTCATCGATCGGTCTCAAACAGTCGTTGGTTGCTTGTATCGCGCGACTCGAAGGTCTGAAAGACTCGGTACGTCAACGTTTCGTGCATGGGGGTGCTGGATACAGTGCGAGTGAGACAGGACTCAGATGGCGCGAGATAGATACGGCTTTTAAAATTCGTATATTGACAGGTGCGGTAATAAATTCCAAACACATCGACCCTCAACAATTTCTCAAAGATGCGGGAGACATTGTACTCGATCGTGTGCGGAACGTCATGCAACAACATGACAATGTAAAAATTAACACAGTGTTTAATGGTGAATTTGTTGCGGGTGACAAACGCGCGAATAAAAGTATCGCAACGAGAAACTATGAAGTCTTTCGTGAGTCCGATCTGCACGAGTGGTACAAGCGACACGTCATCGAGCCTACCTTAGCAAAGCTGGAGGAATTCCAGGAACGTGATAGCGGATGGGCGTTGTCGAGTATACTCAATTTAACGGTAAATGTGAACAAATATAATCCATTGCACGCAGGATGTTTTGTGGAAATACCGCGAGAAATTAAAAAGAAGAAAGCGGTGATAAACGTGCAATCAAGAGACAATGCATGTTTCGCATGGTCAGTGACGGCTGCTCTACATCCAGCCCAAAGAAATGCAGATCTGGAATCGTCGTACCCTCATTACACGTCGGTGCTAGATCTTACGGACATTGAGTTTCCATGACGTTGGATCAAATTAAAAAATTTGAAAATCACAACAACATCTCCATCAACGTCTACAACATAAAAAAAAAACAAGGAATTTGTTATCCAACCAATACGGGTTACTGATCGTAAGATGGGCAGGCATGTAAATCTGCTGTACGTGCATGACGACAACGTGGGACATTTTGCGTGGATTAAGAACCTATCCCGCCTCGTGAGCTCGCAAATCAACAAGCACAATGGTCGGAAATACATTTGCGATCGGTAAGTACCTATAGTTCTTTTAATAATATATAATATTTTGTGTATAAAAAATTTATAATATTTGTGTTTATTTTGCAGATGCTTGCACTACTTCAGCTCCAACGAGAAATTAGAAGCCCACACCGCCGACTGTCAAGAGATGAACGAATGCGCGATCAAGTTACCGAGCGATAATGACAAGTGGTTGGCCTTTAAAAATCACAGCAGGAAAAAACGAGTTCCGTTTATCGTATATGCCGACCTGGAATGTACCCTGGAGAAGATGAAAGCGGATCCGGAAACGTCTAGGTACACATATCAGCATCATTGCGTGTTTAGCATAGGGCACTACGTGCGTTGCTCGTACGACGAGTCGTTATCTATGTATCGGTTTCGTCGCGATAAGGATTGCGTCGCGTGGTTCGCCGAGGAGCTAAGACGTTTAGCTCACGACGTCAAAACCATCTTGTCCACTAATGTACCCATGGCAGATTTCACGCGAGACGAGTGGGAAAAATTTAACAGCGCAACGCACTGTCACGTGTGCGAAAAACCGTTCGAGCCAGACGACGTGCGAGTACACGACCATTGTCACCTGACCGGCCGATACAGAGGTCCGGCGCATTCTAATTGTAACTTAAATTATAAAGATTCGCATTGCATTCCCATAGTGTTTCATAATTTATCGGGCTATGACGCACATTTTATTATAACTGAAATAGCAACAGCGTACGAGGGACATGTAGACTTACTCCCAATTACAAAAGAAAAATACATTTCGTTTACGAAAAATGTTCAAAGCACCGAAGATAAGGATAAGAAAACTTGCGTCAAATTGCGATTTATCGATTCATACAAGTTTCTCACCGCTAGTCTCGACAAATTGGCATCTTATCTCAGCAAGGATAAACTGCGAATATTGCAACGCGAATTTTGTAAAATATCCGCAGAAAATTTTGATTTGCTGACACGAAAAGGCGTATTTCCCTATGAATACATTGACTGCGTCGAAAAGTTGGAGGACTTGTGTTTACCACCGCGCGACTCGTTTTACAGTTCATTGACAGGTGACACCGTATCCGAGAGCGATTACGCGCACGCCGTCAACGTCTGGCAGCGGTTCTCCATCCAAACGCTCGGTGATTACAGCGATTTATATCTCAAAACAGATGTCTTGCTGTTGGTCGACATCTTTGAAAATTTTCGCGATAGTTGCGTCGCGAGTTATGGACTCGATCCCGCGTATTATTATACTCTACCGGGTTTTACGTGGGATGCCATGTTGAAGCATACACACATCAATTTCGAATTGCTCACCGACATTGACATGATCATGTTTATCGAACGCGGTATACGCGGCGGTTTGAGTCAATGTTCAAACAGATACGCGTTGGCCAACAACAAGTACATGCAGTCGTACGATCCATCGAAACCGTCGTCGTACCTGATGTATTTTGATGTAAATAACTTATACGGCTGGGCAATGTGTCAACCATTGCCATATGCAGATTTTAAATGGGTCGACGACGTAACCGATTTTAATGTTATGGATGTCGCGTTGGATTCCTCGATAGGCTACATAGTCGAAGTCGACTTGGAGTATCCACAACATCTTCACGACGCGCACACTGACCTACCGTTCTGTCCGACGCGCGATACCCGGTAAGCGGCAGGACAAGCTCCTCGCAACATTATACAATAAGAAACGCTATGTCATACATTATCGCAACCTACAGCAGTGTACTCGTCACGGTCTCCGTATATCAAAGATTCACCGCATACTGAAATTCGCGCAATCTCCATGGCTTCGCGATTATATAGAACTTAATACGAAATTTAGGACATTGGCCAAAAATGATTTCGAGAAAAATTTATACAAATTGATGAACAATGCTGTGTTTGGTAAAACCATGGAGAATGTGCGCAATCACGTTGACGTGCGACTCGTGACTCATTGGGAGGGTAGATACGGCGCAGAGGTACTGATTGCGAAACCAAATTTTCATAGCCGAAGCGTCTTTTCGGAGAATCTTGTAGCAATAGAAATGCGAAAACTTGAGGTGAAGTTCGACAAACCAATCTACGTGGGTATTTGCATCCTCGATATATCCAAGACATGTTTGTACGAATTTCATCACGAGTACATGTTACCGCTGTATCGTGATAAGTGTAAAGTCACGTACACAGATACGGACAGTCTCATTTATCACATCGAGTGCGACGATGTATACGATACCATGAAGAGCCACATTCATAGATTTGACACTAGCGATTACGCGATCGATAATACATATGGTATCCCACTCGCCAATAAAAAAGTACCGGGCTTAATGAAAGACGAAAACAGCGGTGCGATAATGACCGAATTCGTCGGGCTTAGAGCAAAGATGTATGCCTTGCGAGTAGATGGTAAAAAAGATACGAAAAAGGCTAAAGGTGTTAAGAGTAACGTCGTAGCCAGGTCGATAACGTTCGACGACTACACGCGGTGTCTGCGCGACGAAATTGAAATGTCGCGACAGCAGGCTTGCATAAGATCCAAACTACACGAGGTATACACCATATCCGAAACGAAAATAGCTCTAAGTCCGTACGACGATAAGCGTTACATTATACCCGGTTCTACCGAAACGCTGCCATGGGGACATTATAAAATACCATTGTAAAATATATTGTAAATACATTTAGAAAAATAAATGACACATTTGTATGTAGAATATGTTTTTATATTGTAATAAATTTTTACAATACATTATTCTTGTGTATCCATGAATTGTGCGAATTATCAAATCCTAACCACTTTACATAAACCTCATCCCCCCTTTTGCGCAAAACTTTTTCAACGAGATACACGTCGGGATTAGCAACGCGATGTAACTCGTATTCGTAGAAGCCGCCGGCGATGGGTTTTCCGCAGGAATCTTCTAACAGATACGTCACGGGGTTAGTTTTCTGCACTTTGACGATTCTAAACACCTCCGTGGTCCAATTTGGCGTGTATCCTTTCTCGAAGATTGTCTTGAATTTACTCACGCGTACCGAGTCGCCTACTTTGAATCGCGCGGGAGGAGCGATCTTGACGTGACTGTACACCGTTGCTAGGAGCTTGTCGGCGATCGCGGGGGTAACATCGATTGGTCGCATGCCGATAGTTCGATCGCGCGTTGTAATCCGATACGAGACCCGGCAGCGAGTCGATCCATTTGTAATTTCCATTGCGCGTAAACATTTTCCACATGTCGTTCTTGAGCGTGCGATTGAATCGTTCGACGACCGATGCTTTCATTACGGAATAGGTCGAATAGTGATTGATATTATGTTTCTTCAAGAGTTTCTGCACGTTTGCGTTGTAAAATTCTTTCCCCTTGTCAGTCTGCAGATTTTTCGGGCATCTTCCGCCGTCTTGAAATATTTTCGCCATCGCCGCAGTAACCTCGGTTCCGCTCTTGGCCTTGAGCGGTATGGCCCATGCGTGCTTGCTCAGCACGTCGATAACGGTGAGTATGTAGTGGTAGCCTCTGTTGAATCGCGTGTATGGGCGCATCTCGACCACATCCGCCTGCCACAGGTCATCGTATCTCTGCATTATGACGCGTCTTCGAGAAAAATTTCTTCTCGCAGGAGCGTGTAATTCTTCTACCAACCTCCGTTTCTCAGTTGATTGCTTCTTACCAGCCATGACGATGACGCGCAACTGACGCAGATATCAGATGTACGTTCTTATCTATTCGCGATGATTCGCAATTACTTCTTGAATCATCTTTTAAAGTTCGTTTAGGGTAATTTGCACGTTACTCTGGAATGTGGCCATCTTTCTCTCGATTTCATCCTGTTGATCTTTCAAAATTTGTACGCTCTGCTGCACGTAACGTTTATTGGCTGCATCGCCATCATCTACAGGCGGCGCTATCCGTCGAATCTTGCGCGATTTCGCGTCAAAGTCGGTGGCGACCATGCAAAGGGCGTTATCGCGCACGTCATTTCTGATTAATCCGCTCCATTGATAGTACGGTTCCGCACCGCCTCTTCCGAGCGATATACCAAACTTGTTGATCGGCATTTCGATGTTGATTAAACGGATCGCTGTCGCACCATTTAATTTATAATAAATCCAGCCTCGCGAAGTTCCTCGATAATCGACAGGATCTCGTTATCGTGACTGGTGTGACCTGCTAAGCGTGACGCTTCGAGCAATCGGAGACGATCTACGAGCTCGTTGGGATCGTCCCAATGAACATAGTCGATCTTGTTGTCGTTTAATGTCATGGCACGCGGTATACCTTTTCCAGCTTTTTTACCCGATATCGACGATGCAATTATATGGTCGATCTTATTGCCTGGCATGGCACGCGGTATACCTTTTCCAGCTTTTTTACCTGAAATCAACGGCCCGATTATATGTGTGTACTTGTATCCCCCGTTGCCCTTTATTTGAGCGTGAGCATCATAATTGCGTTTATGAACATTCGTCATCAACAGAATGCTTTTGTATGTTTGCATATCGTCCTCCGTGTAGATATCGTCATCGGGATATTTCTTAAAGATTAATTCAAAAAGACCGCGTGTGCCAGCGTATCGTATGCCGTCGATAATTATGTTGTCCTCATTGTTCACGTCGAAACGTTTATTACCGAGCATCATTCCATCGTTGGTGAATTTAACACCGTACGCGATGTCCATACCGCTTTCTTCATCGCCGCTCAGAACTGCCCCGATGTACTTTTGGCTCAATGGACCCAATTGCTCTCGCAACGTTTCTCGACCTTCAGATGTTTGCAACTGCTGTCGAACGGACGTCAAGAGTGAGTCATTCGTGGTTTCGAAAACATCTTCGTTTGCGAACACTGTGGGTTGTACGGAAGGCGCAGAGGTTATCGGTGGTTCATTCAATGGACCTTTTGATCGTTTTGCTTTACGCGGCTGTAAAATTTTGGTTATTTCGCTCAAATTAGATGGCACATTTATTGATCTTTTCAATGTAACCGGAGTTGAAGCCATTACAGAGTCGTTAAACGACGCGTTTGGTCGTTGTCGTTTGAGCTTCGGCTCTTCGTCTTCCCACGCTGTTTCATTCTCAATCTTTGACACATCAGATTCTTTGCCAACGGTGTTTTCGACAATCTGCCTTAGAGGCTCGATGATGGGCTTAAAGTGTCTCTCCAACGCGACATCTTCCTCCACTTTGCCAGTTTTCAGGGCGTGATACTTTTTGCGAATCGAATTGCTCGTTTTCGCAATTTGATTTGCTATCCTCTCACGCTCTCTAATCTCCTCGCTGCTGTCCATGTTGCGATAACGTTGTTCAATCGGCGCGTCGACAACAACTAACCACGTTTCGGTATCGCAAAGTCGTTAAATCCTTTTCTGTATCGACCATTCGAAATCGCGCTGTCCTTGTCTATCACCACGAATCCATACTTTTGTTGCCAACACGTATGACACAATTTACTGAAATTATCGTAAGACATATCTGTGTTTACGTGATCGTTGTACACGTGTTTTAGATTGGTATCATCCTGTTTAAACAAAATCAATAAATTCGCGTTGTCGCGTATAAGATGCTTCGGTATCTTTGCATATGTCTGACAAAGATAGAAAGAGTCAACGTCCGCGTGCCGGCCCATTGCAAAGTATTGTCTTATCGAATCCTGCTTGTCGCACGCCACGTCATCAAAGATAAAAATAGAATTCGGGAGCGCCTCGCTCGGTGGAATGACGTCACTGTTATTCGAGAACGTAAAGTAGCCAATCTCTTCTATCGGTGTTAGTATATTCTCCAAATATCGATATTTCGGTTGTTGCAACGATTTCGAGTACACATACACGTTCTCGAAACGTACACTGTGCGGACTTTCCAGCAAGCTTATCAAGACGTTTGTCATGCCTCCATGTTTGCGTACTTCTTTCGTTAACGGCATCTTATCGTCAAAGTTTGTCACTTTGATCGTCCGCGATTGTCGTACGAACCGCATTTTACCTCCCCTCCACAACGAATGAAAAACAATATCGAGAAAGCTGGCCTATTTATAGAGACGCGTAGAGCTGAGATGCTCAGTCGTTAAAATGTTTTTGCTCGTGTCGGATAACAGCGATATTTACGATTTAACCGCCGAGCAGTTAAAGTATATACCAAAGGTCATTCTACTGCGACAGTTTTATAATCACATAGATTATTTGTGGGATAAGCTTCCCGAACATATCAAGGCAGATTCGGAAGTTCAACAATATCGGCGCTGTTTAATACATTATAATTTGCCGTGTCAGCAAACGCACATCGACGGTCCGCCGCCGTTGATAAAAAACTGCGGCGAATGCCGCCGAAGATAGGCCGAGGTCTGTTGAATCGCGCGATAAACGCGCTTCCGATCGAATTACATATCCCCGGCTATCAATTTTGCGGACCAGGAACTCGCTTAGAAACACGATTGGCAAGAGGTGATCGGGGTATTAATCCATTGGACGCAGCGTGTCGCGAGCACGACATAGCCTACTCGCGTAGCAACGATCTCGCAGAACGACACGTGGCAGACAATATACTCGCCGCGGAAGCGCGAAAACGTGTCACCGCGAACGATTCTACTTTCGGAGAGAGAGAGAGCTGCGGCTACAGCCGTCTGGGCGGCCATGAAGGCTAAAACGAAACTCGGTATGGGTTTGAAAACGAAGAAAAAGAAGAAGACCAAGCGAATACTTCCGGTAGCGAAACGCGGCAGTATCCTACCGATCCTGCCGTTATTAGGGGTTCTCGGCTCGTTGGTCGGCGGAGCGGCGGGAGTCGCAAAGGTCGTGAATGAAAACAAAGCCGCGGTACGTTATTTTTGCGCTGCAGACCGGCCGCAAGAATATCATGTCTCAAAATGTTAGCGTATTCGATGACTGTAACTTGACCAATGTCAAATTTTATCTAAACTCCAAATTTTATCCGTACGACGACATGAATCTGGATTTTACTAAAAATCGATACGCCGTTCTTTTCGATATGTATGCGCGTTTTCGTAAAACTTATTACGGATACGATTCCATCGATACGCTTTGCAGCTTGTATACATTCCTGATGGAAGGACCTTTTGTTGTCATCGATTGCTCGCGACAAAACGAATCTGTCAAGAGCGCCACCGTGGATGTGCGAATAGAATTTGATTGTAAAGAAAATGTACCTGCAAATACTACCGCCTATTGCCTCATCTTGCATGATCGTGTAATCGAATACTGCCCGCTGTCTAATGTAGTGCGCAAACTCATGTAAATTGCAATATCAGCAGATATTGCGATATAAGATACACTGATGTACCGCGATAAGATACAGATTGCTCCATCGTTTCGTCATGATCGTACTGACGTTTGTCGATCTGCAGGGATTCACCGTCGGGATGAATTTTTGTCGTGAAAGAGGTGGCGGTTCTGAGAAACGGGACCGTTTTGGCGCATTACATTTTTACATGTCCCATGCCATGGAGTCTCCTCGCGAAATCCGACAAATCATGCGCTTTCTGGTTGATTGCGAATCACCATGGACTACGATGGGAGGACGGAAACGTGCCCTACAGCATGGCGAAACATCTAATTACATCGGCTGTACTTGGAGAGGGCGACGAGACGTCGACTCTTGTGTACGTCAAAGGATGCCAGAAACGAGAATGGCTGGTGGATCTGCTTGAAAATAAAGCGAGAAAAAATCTAAAAATTGAGACTTTGGATGCAGATTACGAAGATATCGAATCTTTAAATAACATAGATGTTACTAATACTGTAAGATGCGAAAAACATGTTAAGAATTGCGCATTACAAAATGTATTAAAAATATTTAACTGGTGGTCGCGACACCAGAAATAATTTTTTTGAAATAAACTATATATGTATATATAGATGTTTTATTTCCTTTTCCCACATACTTTGTAGTATAATATAGATATTTTAGTTGTTCAAGAGTTGTTTTAGCTGTTTTTTAGTTGTTTGATAGCTGTTTAAAAGCTGTTTTTAGCTGTTTAAAAGTAGCGGTTCAATAGCAGTTATACAGATCGCAGTTATACAGATAGCTGTTTTAGTTGTTTGATAGCTGTTTTTAGCTGTTTCATAGCGGTTCAATAGCTGTTTGATAGTTGTTTTTAGCTGTTTTTAGCTGTTTCATAGCGGTTCAATAGCTGTTTGATAGCTGTTTTATAGCTGTTTTTAGCTGTTTGATAGCTGTTTAAGAGCTGTTTGATAGCTGTTTTTAGCTGTTTTTAGCTGTTTCATAGCGGTTCAATAGCTGTTTCATAGCTGTTTTTAGCTGTTTCATAGCGGTTTAATAGCTGTTTGGTAGCTGTTTTATAGCTGTTTTTAGCTGTTTTTGGCTGTTTTGAGCTGTTTTTAGCTGTTTGATAGCTGTTCAAGAGCTGTTTGATAGCTGTTTTTAGCTGTTTCATAGCGGTTCAATAGCTGTTTCATAGCTGTTTTTAGCTGTTTCATAGCGGTTTAATAGTTGTTTGATAGCTGTTCAATAGCAGTTATACAGATCGCAGTTATACATATTTAGTTGTTTGATAGCTGTTCAATAGCAGTTATGCAGATTGCAGTTATACAGATTTAGATGTTTGATAGCTGTTCAATAGCTGTTTTTAGCTGTTTCATTGCGGTTCAATAGCGGTTCAATAGCTGTTTCATAGCGGTTCAAGAGCTCTTTGATAACTGTTCAATAGCAGTTATACAGATCAAATCATCGAAAGTCAATGGCGCGATATCGTTTTCAAGAACATACGTGTCTCGCGGTAAATATCGCGAAGATCTAAACGATTAAATATTGTTGGCGAAAAAAATATATGCGATCGTGAGCGATAACGCGAACGGGGTGGCCGGGGGCCGGGGGCCGGGAGGGACCGCGAGAACAAGAAGACGCGCGCGACCGGGGGACGGGGGCGAGAGAGAGATAACGCGAGCGGGAGCGTGTGACGTCACGCGACCGGCGCGGCCGTTGCACGCGGACCCCTCCCGCGGCGAAAACGCGGTCGCTCCGCGGCGCGGCAAAAACGCGGTCGCCCTGCGGCGCCGGAAAACCCCCTCGCCCCGCGGCGCCGGAAAACCCCCTCGCCCCGCGGCGCCGGAAAACTCGGACCCCCTCGCCCCGCGGCGCCGGAAAACGCGGTTCCCCCGTCCCCCTCCCCGCGGCGCTCGAAAAACGCGGTTCCCCCCTTTCCCTCCCCGCGGCGCTCGAAAAACGCGGTTCCCCTCTCCCCCCCGGTCCCCCCTGACCCGCGGTCCCCCCTCCGCCCGCGCCCTTTCCCCGCCCGCGGTCTCCCCCCCGCCCGCGGTTCCCCCTGCCCCTCACCCCCCCTCAGATCCCCTAGTTAGAATCGGCCTACCTTACCTACTCCCTAGGAATTGCCGAACTTGGCGGACGTTCTGCGGTGCGGGCCAGTTCGCGACGGCGCTGACTTTTTCCGGGTCGGTCCTTATGCCGTTGCGGTCGATAATGTGCCCGAGGTACTTGATCTGGTCCGCGCAAAAACGACATTTCTCGGAGTTAATGTGGAGGTTGGCTTCGCGAAGTCGGCGGAAGACCTCGCGCATGATGTGGAGGTGTTCGTCAAATGTCTCGCTAATGATGACGATGTCGTCCAAATACACGAACACGTGCGGTCCTAAGTCCGGGCCTAGAATTGTGTCGAGCAGACGTTGGAACGTGGCTGGGGCTGAATGCAGTCCGAACGGCATTACTTTGAACTGCATTAACTCCTTACCGGGGACGGTAAAGGCGGTCACGGGTCGGCACGTTCACAATCTCAAATTTAATTTTGCGAGTTCGACGGCCAGGAAGCGGCGGAGGCGTTCCTCCTCGGTCAGTGCGCCCCCCTCGATCCCGCGTTCGACGGCGGCGGTTCGTGTTTCTGCGTCCGGCGGAGGCGGCGGTATGGCGAAGTCCATCTTGAAGGCGGCGTGTGAAAGGGTAGATTCAGCGATGGCGGCGGGCGCACGTTGAGCGCCGGTACGCGTAGCGTTTCGGACGGGTGTATGGCAATCGCGGGTTCCACCTGCGTCTGGCTGCCTCCCGTGACGGTGGACGGCACCGTTTCCGCGGGTGTTCGGTCACGTACGCGCTCAAACGTTGGCGTAGCTCGTCGACCGAGTCTTCGGAGTCTAGTTCGAGCTTTTTGAGCTCCGCAATAAGCTGGCTTCTCGCTAATTTATATATCCACGATTTCGGCATGCTGTTTCTTGATTACTGTCTCTCGGAACGGATCAAAACAGTCCCTGTTCGGGCGCCATGTAACGGCCTGACTTTATATCGAACACGGGCGGGTATCGTGTGCGGGAGTTCGATTGAAAGGCCCAGAGACAATAATCAACTTGATTGCATACAAACGGGTTTATTTAACTTATTCTACAAAATGGTATAAAATGATAATTATTCGAAAATGATATATGAGTCGACTTAGTCTACGACACAGTATAAACGCGGTATTTGGTAGAGTACATCCAGAACGGACGGGGTTAAACAATGTATTACGGAACGCGGTATGTTATAGCGGCAGGGAGTGCATGAGCACTCGGAGCGACGCGGCGGGATAGCGAGACGCGGTATTACAAGACATTACGGGACGCGGTATATTACAAGATATTGCGGAACGCGGTCTGTTATAGCAGCTTTGGTCGCGAGAGTCCTCGTGACGAGGCCGAGCGTACTCGACCCCGCGTTACCGTGGCCGTCGGGGTTCGGAGTGATGGAAGCGGGAACACCCGAGAGTTCTCGGTTGAGGCACAGAGCACTGGACCCCAGTTGGGGTGTCTCCCTAGGAGTCGCGGGATAGGCTTCGCCGTGAACAGCGGAATGCTGATGGTGATAAGACGAAGTCAAGCTCGCCGGAGCGCCGCGGCTTATATATCCGGCTGGTTCGTTGGGAGGGAGACCGATCGCGTGGCGGGGCCGGCGAGCCGCGTGGGGTAAAGCTGACGCGCGCTTGCCTTCGGCGTGGCTCGGCTCCCTCCGGCGCCATTCGGCGCCTTGCGAGATCGGTGCGGCGTTCAAACCGCGCACACGATGCATGTGGAGAGATTTAAAAAATGTGGGCGCACCGCGCCCTTGTCCTCGCCCGACGGAAGATCGGTCGGGCGGCATCCGGCGGGTGATAGCCGGGAACGATGCATCTTAAGGGGTGCATCGTTACAAATTAAAATATAATTTAATGGAACAACATATTTTTATGTATTATAAAAAAAATTGAATATTACGTTTACCTCGACAATTTTAAATGTGCATCCATGTGCCATAAAAAGTTTGGTGTTGCCACCTGGTAAGTCCGTCTTTTAATTGATCGACTCCATCTGCTTGCAGTTCCAACTGGATTTACTGCACTTAAATTTTCTCTCACTCGATATCTTGGTACAATGATTTCTGCTGCCTTTAAATATGACTGCATCATCTGTAATTTTTTTTTATTATAATTATTTATTATAATTATTTTATTAAGTATATCCTCTAAAAATTTTCAGCAATACCATATATCCAGCATTTGGATGTTCTTCATGTATTTGCATAATTTTTGTTTTCAATTCAGTATCAAATATCTGTGAATATCGTGCACGCATAGGCATGTTTAATTCGTATAACTTTTTGTAAATAGTGCTTCTTAAACAGCCTAAGTGGTTTGCCATATTAGTACCAGTAAATCCTTCATTATAAAATAATGCCAATTGTCCTTGCTTATTTGAATGGCAAGACGACCCTTTCCTGGTTATAAAATCCAATAATGAAATGACAAACAATTTACTTAAATTTGGTCTATAACCTACTATAAAACATACACTTTTATAAATATTATTGGCAATAAAAAATACTGACCGTTTGAATTTCTTCTGGATGCAACATAGCCTGTTTGCTGACATTCTTCATTTTTAATTAGGAGTAAAGCATCTATTGCTTCTAAAAGTTTATTATACGTATCTTGTGAAATTTCACTTGATATTCTCCTCAAATTCGCTTTAGCCGTGTGTAAAGGATCATGTATTATCTTCTTGGAACACTCATATGATCTTACTGTATCCAAAATTATTTGCCGAATTCTTCTAAAATTTCTTGCGACATTCACACCACGCCGCAAATTGGTGGCCAGTTGCGGATTTCTCGATAAATCGTGAGATATTGTCCTTTCGTCAGACATTTTAACGTGAATTAAGTATTTATTAGGATATTAATATATTTACACAGGCCTCGGTATACAGCTTCATTTTCTTCAAAATTGTCACGTGGATAATGTGATAACGTAGACATCAGAACGTGCGGTAGCTAAAATATAAAGAGAAGCGCGATCGACTTATTTATTATGTCGGTATCGCAATGGCCTTGTTTACACCAATCGTTTGATATGCGTATGAACGATTGGTATAAACAAGGAACTAGGCCAAAAAGATCGGCCAATCCACGCGCGTAGAAGCCGCGCGGCCTGAAGAGACGTCCCACTCTCCCACTGCCGTAACCCGAAGCCAGCGGTAGTGCCCCTCCCACCGCTTTGCCGCGCGTTTAGTATTAGGTAACGGGAATGGGAGAGTGGGACGTTTCTTCAGGCCGCGCGGTTTCTACGTGCGTGGATTGGCCGATCTTTTTCAATTAATATCTCAATAAGTATTGCAAATTTCGCAAAATGATAGAGCTTTTCTACTCGGTTTAACTCACTCCACTTGTACACAAGAGGTCCGACAATTATTACCAGACACCCTGTATAATGTGACAACGATTACTATTCATTTCTTTAGCTTGGAACTTCATAGAAATATTAAAATTATAACGTCAATTAAACGACTCAACCGTCTAATATATGATAATGATCATGCAATATATTCGGTGTCCATGAAACGCATACTGGCAGTAGTCGAGAATAAAGAAAATATATTATATCACTGTACTAATATTGCGATATACACGAATGTGACATAGGTATATGTATAATGCCGCATGTACGCAAAATAAAAAACTGCTCTATAGACAAGTACTTACCGGTATCTTGCTGCTTTTTAGGAAGTCCAACAACGCTTCAAGAGCTCCCAAAGTTGACGCCTGAACGTAAACTTGTTCAGCTAGTCAAATGTTTCTTAGAGCACTCGATAATTCTATTGCTATTTTTTCTTTCATAACGTCTATTTTATCTGGTTTTTGTGTAACTTGCTTTAATCCTACATGTAAATATCAACTTGTTATTTGTTTTATTCTTAAAAACAAATATAAAAAATTATATATATATATATATATATATATATATATACCCTAACAGCACGATATATTGCAGCAATCTTGCAGCAATATTGCCACATTGCACTTGCAGCGTAAAATTGCAACAACATTGCAGCAATATTGCCACATTGCACTTGCCGCATAAAATTACAGCAACATTGCTGCAAGGTGGCACTGCAACATATTAAAAGACATATATATATATATACATATACGTACATGTATTATATATTACTAGCTGGTTACCCGGGCTTTGCCCCGAAGGACATATGTAATAAGACACGCAAATAGTCTCTCTCTCTCCCCTTTCTGGAAAATTTCGTAACAAATTTCCAAAAAGATACCGGTTTTCAAAAAAATTGGTAACAAAAAACTATATAGTTTACAGCACTCCGGGAAATTCTACCTCTGTTTTATATACAATTCTTTAAAATTTGATCAATTATTTCCCGAAAAATTCATCAAACTTCTGATATCAGTTTCCCAAAAATCGGTAACAAAAATTATATACTTTATAGCACGCCTCGGGAAATTTAACTCCTACTTTATGTACAATTCTTTGAGATTCGGTCATTTGGGACCGGTTTCTAAAAAGATCGATAACAAAAAATAGTACACCCCACATAGCAAATAATATTTCACAAATATTGCAGCAATATTATTTTTTTATTGCAATATTACACTAAAATATAGCAGAAATATTGCAGTAATATTACTGCAATATCTTAGTAATATTAAAATGTCCGCGCAAATGAATATCAGTAATATTACTAATATTCATTTCAGTAATATTACGTAATATTACTGCAATATATCAGTAATATTACTATAATATTTGGGTGATATTTGTATAATATTGCTAGAAATTAAACCATTTTAATAATTTTTATTAAATTTTATTAAATTTTATCAAATTGTTATTTTTAACAATAGTATTACATACAATAATAAGAAAATAATATTAATATTATTATTCTATCTCTTTCTTCTTCAAAACTGCTCTATGCTACTCTGCACTGTATGAATTTCCACTGATAAAGAGTGACGTAACACTATAACAATATAAGAACTGTAATTATTATTTATACAAGGTGAGTTTTATTTTGTGTGCCAATTATCTTCACTAATTATCTCAGAAAGTATTGGTTTATTGGAAAAATATTTCAGATAAAAATTGGAGGGTTCACAGAGGAATAATGGATGATCTTATTAGATTTTGAGTCTGAAACCCATGTTGAGCCCAGTAGGGTCCAAGACAAATTTTTTAAATAAAAACTTCTTTTTTTTATTACATTATCTTTTTCTATTAATTAATATAAACAACTTTTGTCTGAAACATTTTTTATTTGCCTTATACTTTTTGAGATATTCAGAAAAATTTGGTAATTTTTTTAATATTTAGCTTATGATATCTTGATAAATGCTTGTCGGAGGGAAAAATGATACAAGACTTTTTGACTTGATATGGTCTCAAGAACATGCTATTGCAATAATACCCCAATTTCTTTAAATATTTGTGTATAGATTTCCTTAAAGCTTTCATTTGTACACAATTATTTAAAGAAATTAGAATACTATTGCAACAGTATATTCTTGAAATAAAATCAAGTCAAAAAGTCTTGTACCACTTTTCACTCCAATGAACATTTACTGACAAACATCTATTGTTAGCTAAATATTGAAAAAAATACCAAGTTTTCCTTGAATATCTCAAAAAGTATAAGGCAAATAAAAAAATGTTTCAAACAAAAATTGTTCATATTAATTAGTAGAAAAAGATGATATAATAAAAAAGGGGTTTCTATTTAAATAATTTTACTTGGATCCTATTAGGCTTAACACAGGTCCCGGACTCAAAATCTAATAAAATTGTCTATTGGTCCTCCTTGAACCCTCCAACTTTTACCTGAAACATTTTTCCAATAAATCAATACTTTTTGAGATAATTATAGCGGAGATGATTGGCACACGAAATAAATCACCTTGTTTATTTCATACATAATTACATATTCAAACATAAGAGTACGGGGTTAAGTATGACGTGTTCAGATATTCACTGTCTATACTGAAAATCTGTGGTTAATGTTATACATACACTTTACAATTTCAGTACTGGATATTAAAATATTGGAACGCAATTTATACCAAGTTTAAATTTTTCTTACTTATGTATCTAATAAATAAAGCTGTCGCTCAGAAAAGTTTGATAGAAATCAAACTGCTTGGTGCTGCTCTGCCTGAACTTCCACTGATAAAAAGCAACGTAACACTGCAACATAATACAAAAACAGTAATGGTTTTTATCAAATGTAACTTTTTCTTACTTACGTATCTAATAAATAAATCATTTGCTCTTCTATTAAACTACTTGGTGCTGCTCTGGACTGCATAAACATTCACTGATGGAAAGCAATACTGTAACATATATAGCATAAAAACAATAATTATTATAAAATCACGTAAATGATTAAATAATCATGGTTAAATACTTAATTAATGATTAAACTGCTTTTTAGGAGATTTGGGATCTCTCGGCATATTTCTATCACGTATCTCCAACTGAGGGCTTCAATTGGATTAAACTGTTAAAAATTTTGAGGTTAAGTTAGCATCAAGATTTAAGTATGAAGCCGTTAATAAATAATATCATTACAGACTCGTTCAATAAGGTTACAAAGGCAAATATATGTATTTTAAGATGGTCATTCAAATAATTTTTCACAACACCTCCACGGAAAGTTCGACTTTCCATGCCTGTAGAGAGGGACAAAAGTGGCCAATTTCACGCCAGGGAGGAAAGTTTGTTACTTTCCTCCCGCCAAACAGGGACGAAAGTGGTCACTTTCCTCCCTAGGGCGGAAAGTGCTTACTTTCGTCCCGCCAAACAGGGACGAAATTGGTCACTTTCTTCCCTAGGTCGGAAAGTGCTCACTTTCGTCCCGCTAAACAGGGACGAAAGTGGTCACTTTCCTCCCTAAAGCGGAAAGTGCTTACTTTCGTCCCGCTAAACAGGGACGAAAGTGGTCACTTTCCTCCCTAGGGCGGAAAGTGCTTACTTTCGTCCCGCCAAACAGAGACGAAAGTGGTCACTTTCTTCCCTAGGGCGGAAAGTGCTCACTTTCGTCCCGCTAAACAGGGACGAAAGTGGTCACTTTCCTCCCTAGGGCGGAAAGTGCTTACTTTCGTCCCGCTAAACAGGGACGAAAGTGGTCACTTTCTTCCCTAGGGCGGAAAGTGACCACTTTCGTCCCTGTTTAGCGGGCGGAAAGTAACGTAACGGGCAAATCTTAAAACATATATAGGAAGCTTTCCAGCAAGTGACAAGTCGACACAAGTGTCGTTTTGTCTTTGTTACTCATTGCCAAAAAAGAAAGATAAAACGACGTTTGTGTCGACTTGTGTCGCTTCCTGGCTGTATCATGACTGAAGATTCATCTGAATCAACATCTAAAATACAAAATAGAGGAAATAATCCAATCTTTCAATTCCAAAATTGTAGTGTAAATATTAAATTCACTAATTAATGCTCATTTTTTGTAAAAATTATATTCTTTAATTATATTCTAAAAATTAATAGACGGCGATACGAGTCAAGCGCGGTACGTGGTGCGCAAATAGAGAATTAATAGTTACAGAAGTAAAACGCGAGAGAATTAAAATGTATATACGTATAATATACATTTATTCCAACTTAATAAACTGCTCGCCGATTATTTGTCAGACTTGAAACACAGCTATCGTTGGAACATTCATATTTTTCGCAATAATTTTTTTACAGTTTTTTAAATAATTAAATCGTGTAGATTTAATTCCGGGGAGAAAAGGGTATTAATGTTCCAATGATAGCTGTGTTTCAAGTCCGACAAATAATCGGCGCGCAGTTTATTAATTTGGAATATATGTATATACGTATATACATTTTAATTCGTTTTACTTCTGTAACTATTAATTCTCTATTTGCGCACCGCCCTTGACTCGTATCGCCGTCTATTAATTTATTGACATTTTCACGAGTCTAATGATATATTTATATTCTAAAAATTCTATTTTTTACATTTTTTGGAAATTTTTTTGTTATTCTAAAATTAAAATTATTTATATATATATATTTTTAATTTTATTTTAATTTTATTTTTTTATGTGGTAGGCTTTGCTCCCCACACCCCCCCCAGGGGCTTTGCCCCTGGACCCCACCAGGGCTTCGTCTCTGGACTCCACATCACTCTCTTTTTCTCTTTTTATTTAACTACACGCGCGTATAAACTGTGTGAATGGAGCATCAAACGCATACACTCTACAGGCATTCAAAAGTCGAACATTTCCGTAAAGAGGTGTTGTAAAAAATATCGTGTGCAACTCGGGGCAAAAGCTTTTTCAGACTCGTGTGATTTGCCGCCCGAGCCGAAGGCGAGGGCGAAAAACTTCACACTCGTCTGAAAAACGCTACTTTCGCCCCTTGGTGCATAATATACTATTTATGATATTAACGTGGTTTTTGCAGACCATGACACGTAATCTTTATTTTTGGATTTAACGACAAATTGCCAAATATATATGTACAATGTACATATTAGTATAATAATAATTATACAAAGATACTCTTGAAAATATTTGTGTGAACAATATTTATTAAATAAAGAAAAATTACTTGAAATCAAAACCATTGTTTCTGTGCGGTGTCGTACTAAGTGATTGCGTGGTCCCACGGAGCCATACAAGAGACAGCGAGAGAAGACCGGGAATGGTGGGAGTCGGTGCTGCGACCAAGCGCATAGCCACACACACTAGCGTTCTTCCCTCCACTTACGCACACAGAAACGTTCTGTTTATCCGTGTGACAAACTCGTAATTTGAAAAGTTTAATATTGATTATATAAGAAATATAAATTTTAAATTTTATCCATTTATTTTATTATCAATTTACTTACTGGCTCTTAATTAAAAATTAATCGTATATATAATTACCTTTTATTATTACAAAACAAATAACAAGTTATAAAATTAAATACCACTTATAAAATTTATTTTAATCACTTTTATTCCCCAAAAGTACAAGTCAGTCTCTTTTGATTCCATCACATTTTTTTATTTAAATTTTTCTTTCTTTCAGTCCAAAATTCTTTAACTGGTATATATTATCTGTGCAATACGTATGATTGTGTGATACCTTAATAACGTCTTAATGACGTCAATAAGATGTCATTAAAATGTCATTTGACATTATTTTGCTACTTAAAGTATTATATTTCAACAATATATTGCAGCAATATTACTGTAATATTTCAATATTATTTAAAAACGTGTAATACATCAGTAATATTTCTGAAATATTTTATTGTAATACGTAATATTTCCACGATATTGCAATATTACTGCAATATTTCTGCAATATTATGTGCTATGTGGGACTTTATAGCACTCCCCGGGAAATTCTACCCCTACTTCATGTATAATTCTTTGAGATTCAATCATTTTCCAAAAAATTGGAAAAATTTTTTAAACTGATTTAAAAAAAATCGGTAACAAAAACTGTACACATCATGGCAATTCCCGGAAAATTCTACCCCTACTTCATATACAATTTTTTGCGATTTGGTCAATTAATTCCAGAAAAATTGGAAAAATTTCTAATACCGGCTTCTAAAAAAATCGGTAACAAAAAATTATACACTTTATAGCACTCTCCAGGAAATTCAACTCCTACTTTATGTACAATTCTTTGAGATTTGGTCATTTGGAATCGGTTTCCAAAAAGATCGATAACAAAAAATAATACACTTTATAGCACTCCCCGGGAAATTCTACCTTTACTTCATGTATAATTCTTTGAGATTCAATCAATTATTTTCCGAAAAATTGGAAAAATTAAAAAAACCGGTTTCCAAAAAAATCGGTAACAAAAACCGTACACATCATGATGCTCCCCGTAAAATTCTACCCCTACTTCATATACAATTCTTTGCGATTCGGTCAATTAATTCCTGAAAAATTGGAAAAATTTCTAATACCGGCTTCCAAAAAGATCGGTAACGAAAAATTATACACTTTATAGCATTCCCCGGAAAATTTTACCCATGTTTCATACCCAATTCTTTGAAATTCGGTGAATTATTTCCCAAAAAATTGAAAAAATTAGAAAAATCGGTTTCCAGAAAATCGGTAACGAAAAACTATACACGTCATAGCACTCCCCTGAAAATTCTACCCTTATTTCATATATTTTTGGTAAAAATTCAGTCCACTAACGAATGAGTAGTTCACGGACAAACGGACGGACGGACAGACAAACAGTCGGGTTTTATATAATAGTATGATATGTACCAATGTAGTAGAATGCATTTACGTACTGTGCTTCTATGTACATATAATAGATATACATATAATAAATATAATGTCAATATTAAAAATTTGTGCAGCTGTATACTCTTTTTAAACTGAATTTGTTTCTTAAGATGATTTTTGAAAAATTATATATTTGCGCTGGTTGTGACATATGTAGACTTTATATAACATATTTTGATTCCATCACATTTTTTTATTTAGATTTCTCTTTCTTTTAATCCAAAATTCTTTAACTGGTATATATTATCTGTGCAATACGTATGATTGTGTGATACCTTAATAACGTCTTAATGACGTCAATAAGATGTCATTAAAATGTCATTTGACATTATTTTGCTACTTAAAGTATTATATTTCAACAATATATTGCAGCAATATTACTGTAATATTTCAATATTATTTAAAAACGTGTAATACATCAGTAATATTTCTGAAATATTTTATTGTAATACATAATATTTCCACTATATTGCAATATTACTGCAATATTTCTGCAATATTATGTGCTATGTGGGACCTTTATATGACAGTTTCAACTTTTTATCCTCTCCCGGTTTAACGATTGTATCCCTAATCATTACCAAATCACCTGGACTATATTCAGTCGGTTTCTTATGTATCTTATCATAATATTTTTTATTATAATTTTTAATGCTCTCGGTAGAGTCTATCGCCGCTTCTCGAACTGATTCGCGATACGCTTCAAAATTAAATTCAACCTTCGCTAATTGGTTGAGACAATCTACTAGCTTAACGTCCTTATGACTGCGCTGGTCATAGCCCAAGAGTAGTTTCGAGGGAGAACTTTTAATAGATGAATGATAAGTGTTATTGATTACGTATTGTAACGTACTTAAATATTGCTTCCATTTACGCGGCTCTTCGACCAACTTTCTCAAAGACGATTTCAAGAATCTGTTCACCCTTTCGACTAAACCATTCGCCCATGGGGCGGCTACCGCCACTTTGCGATGTTTAACACTACAGAGTTTAAGAACTCGGAAAACTCGTGTGACGTGAATGCAGTTCCTCTGTCAGAAACGATTTCATTTGGATTACCGAACATATGAAACAAATCGTTAAAATGTTTAATTGCTTCCTTCGAGCAAGTAGTCTTAACGGGAAATAACCAAGTGAAACGTGTGAATACATCTATGATTAAAAGTATGTGTTTAAAACCACCGGTTGATTCTATCAACGGTCCGTAATGGTCGGTATGTAATATTTGAAAGGGAGTTGAAGGGGTGTCGGTTATCTGCATTTCACCTTCACGGGAATTTACCGACGCATTTGACATAAGACACGTCAAACAATCTTCTATATAATCCCGAATTTTTTTACGCATTGACGGAAACCAATAATTTTCCATTATTCCTTGGACGATTTTCTCGACGCCGCAGTGCGTCATATTATCGTGGTATACTCGAATTAAATTATTAATCATCGATTCGGGGACTACGAAACGCGGTTTGTTTACGCCTCTTCTATAAACTAATCCCTCAATAAGTTCGAATTTTTCGTTCTCTTCGAATTCTAACTGATCGGCTATACTTTTTAGTTTAGCGTCTGCTAACTGTTTGTACTCGAGTTCTCTCTCTATCGGCATTGCTTCAACATAAGCCACGACGCGACTAAGAGCGTCTACGTGCGCCATTTTTCCACCCGCACGATGGATAATTTTAAAGTCGTAATTTTGAATACGTAAGGTCCATCGAGCAATCTTTGGGTTTAAATGGGCTTTGTTTACCGCGTACACTAACGCCTGACAGTCTGTTACAATTGTGAATTTCAATCCATAAAGGTAAATGTGAAATCTTTTGATAGACTTTACGATAGCTAACATTTCAAGTTCAAAGCTGTGGTAATTGGCTTCAGCCTTATTTGTCGCTTGGCTATAATAAGCTACTGGTGCTAAAACACCATCGTCCTGTTTTTGTAATAGGATACCGGCTACGGCTAGCTATATGACTCGCATCGGTATGTAGCTGGGTTTCAGCATTGGAATCATAGAGCCTTAGCACAGGGTAAGAAACTAAATCTTTTTTTTTCTTTAACGTCTCAAAAGCTTTTTTGCAATCATTTCCGAAAACGAACTTATTCGATTTACGTAACAGGTTAGTCAGAGGCTTCGCCTTGGAAGCATAATTCTGAATAAAACGTCTGAAATAATTAGTTAAACCCAAAAATCGCTGGATATCCAATACCTTACTGGGACAGGAAACTTGCGAATCACGTCTGTGTGCCTTTCACTAATGGTTATACTGTTGGCCGAAACAATAGGGGTACTCAAATAAGTTAGAGTTTAACGGTTTGACAGGTTATGTCGGGTTAAAGTCGGGTAAAAAATTAATTTTTTACACTTTGGGCGCGCTACGCCGCTACTCTTTAAGGTTATATGCAAAATATATAAGTGTCTTATTAACCTCTATCATTAATCTTTGGGTTAAAAGTTCAAAAATCAACTTTTTACCCGACTTTAACCCGACATAACCTGTCAAACCGTTAAACTTTAACTTATTTGAGTACCCCTAATATGTATCCCAAGAACTCAATTATTCTTCTCAGGAATTGACTTTTTTCAATATTAATTTCAAAATTATATTGTTTAAATTCTAAGAGCACTTGTTTAATCACTTTTAAGTTCTCCTCAACAGTGTCTGTTGCTATAAGAATATCATCTATATATAGGATAATTCGACGTTCTCTTATTAATTCCGCTAAACCTGGAAAATTTTTCAAACGTTTAAAAAATTCGGCTCCCGATTCGCCATAATCAAAGGGCAGGTAGACATATTCGTATTGGCCATCATACGTGGTAAACAAAAAATATTTAGTACTAGACACTACAGACGCGCGCTTCGCGCGCGCTATTTAGCTTTAACATTACTATTACACTATTAACCCTATTACACACAACTGTCAAAATATACTATGACAGCTGCAAATGAAGTAAGCGCAGCAAGAGAACCAATCGGCATCGCGGAAAAGCAACAACAATAAACTTCACATCTCCTTTTTAGAAGAAGATCCTCCGGATGTATCTCAACTTGGTGATAACCATCCTTCAGATCAATTAGAGTATAAACCTTTTTCTTCCCGATATCCGCAAGACAATTTTCAATTACTGGAAACGGACATTTTTGCCGATGCACTCTGCAATTTAATGGCCTAAAATCTACGCACAAACGCCACTTGCCATTTTTTTCGGACTAGCACGGTCCTCGTACAATAGGGGGAAGAACTAGGCTTAATTATACCCCTCTTAAGGAGGTCATCCGTTATTTCTCGCATTTGAATTCTTTCTTTCCACGAAACGCGTCTGGGTGAGTACGCATACACCGACTCATCTTTAAGCGCTACTCGGACTAAATATTTTTCCCCGGGAGAGAGGGGGAACCTCAGCAGATTCTACTTCTTTGAACACCGAAATTAATTTACGTTTAACATCGTTATCAAAATCTGTCTCAACTGAAGATAATCTTTCTTCTAGACTTTCCGGCGATTCCAAAATCTCATCCGCGAATGCTATTTCATTAAACAACTGTAATTTATTTTTCGGGCTGTCGGAAGACGGACTGTACATTATCTTTATTTTGTACTTGTTAATAAAATCCATGCCGATTACCAAATCTATTGATAAGAAATCATTTGCTAAGAAGTTTAAATCGATCGAAGTCGAGAATCCCGGTAACGGTGATAACGTAATTTCGGAAGTAATTGTACCTCTTAAGGTGCGAATTCATGGGACGCGCTCGTTTCAGCGTATCGCGAGATCACGTGATTTCGATCTGACGCTAGCGTCAAGCAAAGAAAGCTGGATTTTCTCAGCTTTAAGCGTCAAAGCCAAAGCAGCGCGAAGACGCCGAAATTTTGACGCTGTTTTCCTTTTCATAAATTTCAATTGACGCCGGCGTCAATTGTGGTCATGCAACCTTCTTGCCGCTGAAAATGAATGTCGAACGTCAGCATGAAAAGACACCTTTACTTTAATCGGCGAGTTATTCAACGCTTTATACAAATTCGGACAACTCTTCGCGTCTCCGGATGATTCGAAAAACTTTTCATAAACTGACGGTCGGACGAACGATATCGGACTACCCGTATCAACCAACGCAATTAAATCGGATTTAATGTTATTAAACGAAATGACCTTAATCCTGAAGTCTTCGAGCTCGAGCCTCCGGTCCGGTTCTGCTACGCAGGCCACCGTCGTCGGTTCCGTGGACTGTGCTGCCGTTGTGGGCGACGCCATTGTGTCGGTAATGTCGACTGCCGAAACTGTGGTAGAAGAGGCGGCCGGTGCGGCCGTCTGAGACTGTTCCTTGCGCTTCAACTTGAAACACTCCTCTCGTACGCGCCCTTTGGTTTTGCAATAAGCGCAAAACTTGTCCTTATTTACCGACACTGCACTGGGGCTCACTGACACTTTAGACTGATTGTCATTGTCACACCAGCGCAAATATATAATTTTTCAAAAATTATTTTAAGAAACAAATTCAGTTTAAAAAGAGTATACAGCTGCACAAATTTTTAATATTGACATTATATCTATTATATGTACATAGAAGCACACTACGTAAATGCATTCTACTAAATTGGTACATATAATATATAATACACGTACGTATATGTATATATATATATATATATATATATATATATATATATATATGTCTTTTAATATGTTGCAGTGCCACCTTGCAGCAATGTTGCTGCAATTTTACGCTGCAAGTGCAATGTGACAATATTGCAGCAATGTTGCTGCAATTTTACGCTGCAAGTGCAATGTGGCAAGATTGCTTCAAGATTGCTGCAATTTTACGCTGCAAGTGCAATGTGGCAATATTGCATGCAATATTGCTGCAATGCTGCAGCAATCTATCTATGTCCTACCCTGGGCAATATTGCTGCAATGTGCAGCAATGTTGTGGCAATATTGTAGCGCAATTTTGCTGCAATGTGCAGCAATGTTGTGGCACATTTCCAATATTCACCCGGGATAAAAAAAATTATTTTTTTCGAAATTTTATTACTATTTTATAACTAAATTTGTTTCTTAAGATGCAGTCTATGATTATCAATATTTTCTCGTATTTGAAAAAAACACTTATCTTGGTGGGATCGAACTCGGGACCTCTGGATCGTGAGCCAACTGCCTTACGTGGTAGACTACTTCCTAATTTGATGTAAGTGTTATATAAAGTCTACATATGTCACACCAGCGCAAATAAATAATTTTTCAAAAATCATCATAAGAAACAAATTCAGTTTAAAAAGAGTATACAGCTGCACAAATTTTTAATATTGACATCATATCTATTATATGTATATCTATTATATGTACATAGAAGCACAGTACGTAAATGCATTCTACTAAATTGGTACATGTAATATATAATACACGTACGTATATGTATATATATATGTCTTTTAATATGTTGCAGTGCCATCTTGCAGCAATGTTGCTGCAATTTTACGCTGCAAGTGCAATGTGGCAATATTGCTGCAATGTTGCTGCAATTTTACGCTGCAAATGCAATGTGGCAAGATTGCTGCAAGATTGCTGCAATTTTACACTGCAAGTGCAATGTGGCAATATTGCTGCAAAATTGCTGCAATATATCGTGCTGTTAGGGAAGATTCCTATTTACGTTGCGATATTACAATCAACTTGTCGTGATTCGAGGTATTCCATTGTCGTTCACCTCTATTAGATTAATTTTTTAAAAACTACCTCAACGTTTGAACAATCAAATCTCAAAATTATTCAATATAAATTTTTTATGCACCTACGCACCTATGGGCACCTGTACGCACCCACCTGACACAGTCACAGTCCACCACGCATGCGCGTACCTTTTACGTGTAAAATGGCGGACCTTCAATTGGGTACATCGCCAAGAGCCTATCGGCAATCCATGTATATATATCAGTGATAAAAACTCACGTCGTTTGTGGTTTCATGGCGTGGAAGCGAGAGCCGATTTTCTAACATTAAAAAATCAAAATTTTTTATGTAACAGTACAAGAATAAAACCCCTTATAAGTTTTTTCAAATTTATTTATTTTATATCAAAAAAAAATTCTTGAAATTCATGCATTTTTTGGGCCTCTGAACTAGAGCCTCCCCTTAACCTTAATCTTTCTGCAGAGTTCCAATTTAAATCTCATCTCTGCTCCATCGTCTAAGGCGGATAAAATACAGTATCTCAAACCTACTTAGAACTTGATCCGTTCACTCGTTATCGAGATCTCAACATCTCGGGTACTCGCAACCCGTCGCGTCGCGTAAAAGAGTCACGGTGCGGTCTCGCTCCGCGTGTACTTGGCGCGAGACACTACCGTGTCTCTTGATTCCAGACCAGAATAGTGGAAGAAAAATCAAGAAATCTTCAAGAGGAGTATAACAGTGACTTTGCTACTTTTGAAAAAATGGTTTGTGAGATACACCTAATGAAACAAGAGCTATACGTTGGCAAGCGCTTGCTAAAGGTTTTGTTGAGCTATAAAGGAGTTTGTAAAGAGTCTTAGTGTTTTGGGCTCGTTCTGTCTATAACGTAATTATAAACGGACTAATTGTATATTTATAATTTATAATGTAATAATACAGTGCCTTGCATTAATATTCGGACATCATAATACTTGAAAAAATTAATCCGTATATTTATTTAAGAAATGTTCTTTTAGTAAGTTGAAGCACAAAATGATACCCTACAAAATATTGAACTATTGAAGTTATATATAGTAATTTAATTCATATGTAAATGTAATTTATACAAAAATATGTTTTTTGTTAAATGTCCGAATATTAAATGCAAATCACTATATATATACATATATAAAATTGTATAATTGTTCTAATTTCGAAATAAATTATTATTTTTACATTATATTTTTTATTTTATGTAAATTTACATTAGTGGTTTATCAGTCTTAAAATATGTAAAAATAAAAATAAAATAAAAATACCCTGCCAGAGAGCATAACACAAATAATATACTCTGCATATGAGCATTGGTACATATTATATATATTTTATATAGAGATAAATTGGTCCTGTGAACTTGGCACACCATACCTAAAAATCTCAAAGTTTTTTTAAAATTCTGACTTTCTTTTGAATAGTTCTAGAATTCTATATAAGCATTTTAAATAGTTCAGATAATTAAATACAAAAAAATCGAATTTGAAAATATGGTGCGCTAATAAGTTCACGCAGCGCACCAAATCATGAAAGTCAATTATTTCTTCGGAGTTCTAGTTTGTTTTACAATAGTTCTACAGTTCTATATCAAATATATTGTTGCACTCGCGCTGAGTTCGCAGCTTCGCCCGGTATTTTCCGCCGCGGAGCGTCTTTAGCAACGGGCGTTGCTATGCGTTGTTGATACAGCCCGGCTTTCAGATTTCCTCCGGACTGAAACTTGAGCGAACGTTTCGGTTCTCGTTCTATGATTGTAACATTCGCAATAAACTATCCTTTCGTTCCTAAAACCTGTGTTCCCTTATTCCGCGGTACGCGAGTTAACGCGCGACCGAGTGCGGGAGTGCCTAGGGAGCGTGCGAAAGTCGCCGGAGTGCAACATTTTGGGGGCTCAGCCGGGATAGAATGACGACCACTCACACCCCGCCGAAGACCCGTTCGCAGGCCGCGGCGTCGAGGACAACGGAGTCGGACACTGCAGAGACGACGGCGGAAGTCGTCACAATACAGGCCGTGATTCGCCAGATCCGCGACATGCGCGAGGAACAGGCGCAGAGAGAGAGAGAGAATACGCCGAGACGTTCCGCCGGCAGGAGGAAGAGATCCGTCTTCTCCGAGGGATAGACTCCGCACAAACACAGCTAAGTCTCTCCAATAATAGAGCGTCCGGGGATACGGGGACGCGTTTCGCGCTGTCGGGGGCGAGTGATGTGCGCGCGGACCCCACGGCTTATGCCGCGAATTCGGGAGTGTGCGACGCGCGAGAAAATACGGGAGCGCGGGCCGCGTTTGCGGGTGTAAATGACGTGCGCGCGGAGCTCGGATTCAAGCTCAAGCCCGACGTTTATGACGGATCGGTCCCGTTGCGGGAATTTTTCTCTCAATTCGAGATTATCGCTCGCGCAAATCAGTGAAGCGACGCGTCGAGGACCATCGCATTGGCTTCCTGTTTGAGGGGAAAAGCGCGTTCGATTCTGGACTCTGTCGAAAACGTAGAAAATCTCGAATACGCCGAGCTAAAATCGAAGCTTGAATTGCGTTTCGGGGAAGGGCACCTTTCCCAAAATTATTACTCCCTCTTCACGAATCGGAGACAAAAATTCGGGGAGGACTTTGCGTCTCTCGGCTCCGAATTGGAAAGGCTTGCCCGGTTGGCTTATCCCGAGTGCCCGTACGCTGTTCGGTACAAGATTGCGTGCTCGCAGTTTATCTCTGCCATAACGTACGGTTTCGTGAAGAGGACCCTTCAGTTGGAGGGAGTTACCTCTTTGAAATTAGCGGTAGAGAGAGCGAAGGCCGTTAAGGCCATACAGGGAAAAAGTTTTGGGGGATTTGGGAGAAAAAGGGAAATTTTTGGTAAACCTTTCGAAAAAGGGGAAAAGAAAACTTTGCCTCAAAATGAGGGCGGCGAAAAATCCGAGAAAAAGGGGGGAGGTAGCGTCTGCAAAGATTTTCCGCGCAATTTTCGAAATCGCGTTTCCGCAAAGAAATGCTGGCTTTGTGGAAAGGTTGGACATTTCCGAGCCGAATGTCCCGCGAACACGGAAAAGGGAAACGCGGAATAGTTACTCTTAGCGGGGGAAGAGTGACTCTCGCAGATAAAACTTTTAATTCGTTCGATTAGTAATAAGAGTGATTACGATAATTTTTGTTACCAAGGGAAATTAGATGGGAGGGATTGTTTTTTTAAAATTGATACGGGTTCCGATGTTTCCATTTTGAGTAGGAAGTTTCTCGGAGAGGTTAGAGGGAAAATTCGAGTCGAGAATTGTTCTCTTCGTTATCCCACGGGGGAGAGAGTCCCTGTGGAATTTAAAATGGAGGTTGAAGTTCGGTTAGGAAATTTTTCTGTGAATAAGATTTTAATGTACGTGGCGGAAATTGATGATCAGTGTTTGCTGGGGAGAGATTTCTTAAAACTCATTAATTTAGAAGGTATTTTTGATTCGTTTTTTGGAAAGAAGGAGTCAGAAATCGGAAGGGTTTTGAGTTGCTCTCGGGTGGCGTATTTTTCTGAAGTAGTTCCTCCTTTCTTGAAAGGGCTATTTGAAAAAGATTCTGAAAATTTGGACGCAGGACAGAAGGAGGTTTTTGCTGGATTTTTGAATGAATTTCAGGATGTCTTTTCTGAAGACGTCGTTGCGGGAAATTGTGAAGTCGTTAATCATGAAATTAATTTGAAAAATCCTACTCCAATTAAGCAAACTCCCCGACGTGTTCCTTTTCGAATGCGAGAGGAAGTCGACGGAATTATTGAAGAAATGAAGAAACAGGGCGTTATTGAGGAGTCGCGTAGCCCTTGGGTTTCTCCGGTCGTTCTTGTCAAAAAGAAAGATGGTTCAATCCGTTTCTGTATTGACTTTCGGAAAGTTAACGAGGTGACTGAAAAGGATTCTTTTCCTTTGTCCAGGATTGATGACATCCTGGACCAATTATCGGGCAATAGTTGGTTCTCTACTTTGGATTTGAAAAGCGGATACTGGCAAATTAAGATCCGCCCGGAAGATCGCGAGAAGACGGCCTTTTCTATCGGGAACGGGTTATGGCAGTTTGTCGTAATGCCATTTGGTCTCTGTAACGCCCCTGCCACTTTTGAACGATTGATGAAAAAAGTTCTTCGGAAACTTTTATCAAAGATTTGTTTATCTTATTTAGACGATGTTATCATTTTTGGAAAGAGTTTTGAGGAAATGTTAAGGAATTTAAAAGAAGTATTCTCTCGTTTACGTTTAGCTAACTTAAAAATCAATCCTAAAAAATGTGTACTTTTTGAAAGAAAGGTTAAATACTTAGGACATGTGATTTCTACAGAGGGCATTGCTACAGACCCTGATAAGATTTCCGCTGTAAAAGAATGGCCGGTTCCTCATTCCAAAAGGCAATTACGTAGTTTTCTCGGTTTCTGCTCTTATTATCGGAAATTCATTAAAGGTTTCTCTTCTTTAGCAAAGCCCCTCTTTACGCTTACCGGAAATCAAGTGAAATTTGTTTGGGGGGAGGAGTGTCAGAACTCTTTTGAGAATTTAAAGCGGGTGTTGACATCCTCTCCCGTACTTTCTTTCCCGAGGGGGGAGGGAGAGTTTGTGTTAGACACTGACGCTTCTAACATCGGGGTTGGTGCGATGTTATCCCAGAGGCAAGAAGGGTTAGAAAAGGTTATCGCGTACTTCAGCCGTGTGTTGAGTAAAACGGAAAGAAATTATTGTGTTACTCGTCGTGAGTTGTTAGCGATAGTCGACTCGGTTAAATCTTTTCGACATTACCTTTTGGGGCGTAAATTTGTCATCCGTTCGGACCACGCTTCCCTTAAATGGCTTATGTCCTTCAAGGACTTAGAGGGACAATTAGCTTGCTGGTTGGAGAGACTCCAACAATATAATTTTGAGATAATTTATCGTAAAAGTCTTTCGCATGGAAACGCCGATGGATTGGCGTCAGTGCGAGATTGACGGCTGTGCGTTTTGTGCTAGAGTAGAGGAGAGGAACCCAGTTGAATCGGAGAAAACGGTCGCGCGAATAATCTTGCTGGGAGAAACTTTGGATGAATGGAAAAAAGACCAGCTAGAGGATCAAAATATCACGGCTGTTTACCGAGGCAAAGAAACGGGGGTACGGCCGTCACGATCTGAGATTTCGACAGGAGACGTTTCCGCTCAAATTTACCTTTCCTATTGGGACGCTATCGTCTTGAGGAATGAAGTTCTTTATAAGATATGGGAGGCTCCTAGTCTTAAGTCCAGGATTCATCAACTCATTGTTCCACAAAAACGAATTAAACAGATTTTAGAGGAGGCACACGATTCTTTTTTGGGGGGACATTTTGGAGTTAACAAGACCCTTGAAAAAATTCGTAAGCGATTTTATTGGGCCACTTGTAAAAGAGATGTAGAAGATTGGTGTAGATCTTGTGAGATCTGCGTTTCGAAAAGGGGACCGTCGGGAAAAGGAAAGTCCCCGTTGCAAATCTATAATGTCGGGTTCCCTTTTGAAAGGGTCCAGATGGACATACTCGGTCCTCTTCCATTGACCAAGTCTGGAAATAAGTATCTGTTGGTCATTGTGGACTGTTTTACTAAGTGGATTGAGGCTTTTCCCTTGAGAAATATGAGAGCAAGGATAATAGCTGAGACTTTTGTTAATCAGTTTATTTCTAGATATGGAGTCCCCTCGGAAGTTCATACGGATCAGGGGAGGAATTTTGAATCGAGACTTTTCACAGAAGTGATGGGACTTCTCGGAATTAAAAAAACTAGGACTACCCCGTTGCATCCGCAGTCTGATGGGCAGGTGGAGAGACAACACCAAACGATTACCAATTACTTAGCCAAATTTATCTCCAAAGATCAAAGAGATTGGGACAAGTGGATTCCCTTATTCCTTTTGGCTTATAGATCTTCAAAACATGAGACCACGGGCGTGACTCCTGCGGAGATGTATTGTGCCCGGAATCTTAAGTTGCCCTTAGATTTATTACAAGGCAGTCCTCCGGGACTTCGGGAGGAGAGCCCTAGGTCAGAGGGCGATTTTATCAAAAGACTGAGGGAAAAATTGGAGGGGATTCATCCGGTAATCAGAGATAGGTTAGAAATTAGATCTTCTAGGGTAAAAAACTGGTATGATCGTGGAGCCAGGAAGGACCTTTTTCGAGAAAATCAGAAAGTTTGGTTTTATAATCCTCGAAGAGAAAAGGGGAAGGCCCCGAAATTACAAAGTAGTTGGAAAGGCCCTTTTCTAATTGTAAGAAAATTAAGTGATGTAGTATTTTGTATTCGAAAATCCCCCAGGCATAGAAAGAAGGTAGTACATGCGGATAGGTTAGCCCCTTTTTATGAGAGAACAGTAGGAAGTAGTTAAAGAAATCGGAACCCAATTTATCGTTAAAAAGTTTTTCTTTGAAGTTGATATATGTTACTGCGTGTATTGTTTTTTTTTTTTTTTGTTTAAGGGAGAATCTTCGTTTCTTCATTGGAAGATCTTGAAGGACACGGAGTGGACTCTTCATTATTATCTTGGGACCACGGTTTAAAGAAGACTGCCTCTCCCTCGGTTTTTGCAATTGAGGTTTTTCCGAGGGACTTGGGCGAATGCCGAGGCAGGGACTAGGGGAGTCCTGATTCGAATTGTTATTTCGGTCAGAGACGATGGGTCCTCAAAAAGTTATTTCCTTCCCCCTTGTCCGAAGACTTTCGTGAGACGACGTCTGCGGCGGAAGGAGAATGCGGTGAGGAGAACTGCGTCAAGGAGGAATTTTAATGGAGTTCCAGTAAAGCCGAGAAGGAAGAGAGCCTTCTGTAACGGCGAGGAATGGAAGAAGGACGGAAAGTTCTTGTTGGCAGGTTGGGGCCCAATGAAGGCGAAGCCCGACATCTTGAAGCAACAGCTCGGGATAGGGCGAGGAACGCTTCAGAGCCCTGGAGCCTGCAAAGAAAGTGGAACCTCCTGGAGACTGCCCTTCCGGATTGTCGGGACGACAATCTGAAGAACGGGGGGGCAGTGTTGCACTCGCGCTGAGTTCGCAGCTTCGCCCGGTATTTTCCGCCGCGGAGCGTCTTTAGCAACGGACGTTGCTATGCGTTGTTGATACAGCCCGGCTTTCAGATTTCCTCCGGACTGAAACTTGAGCGAACGTTTCGGTTCTCGTTCTATGATTGTAACATTCGCAATAAACTATCCTTTCGTTCCTAAAACCTGTGTTCCCTTATTCCGCGGTACGCGAGTTAACGCGCGACCGAGTGCGGGAGTGCCTAGGGAGCGTGCGAAAGTCGCCGGAGTGCAACAATATCAATAGTTCTAGCAAATAGAAGCAAAAAATCGATTTCTGGAAAATCCAGTGCCCAAACTGTAACACCTGTCTAAGAAAGATAACAGTTCTAACCGGATCGTATTTTTTTTACTTTTCCATATAGTTTTGCAAAAAATTTTAATCACTTTTCAGTAATGCAATTATTTTAAAAATAAAAACCATATTTAACATATAAGAAATTTTTTAGAGAGCCGCATTTACGGGTTTTTAGGTGAGGCGCTGGCTTAGGTGGCCGATTTTCGACAGTTCTGTGAATTTTATGATAATTATCTTGTAGTTTTGAACGTATTCTAACATTTTCCGAAGAGTTCTAATGATAAAAATTATGTGAATATTTTTTAAATAATTTTTTCTCCCGAGAAAACCGCATTTACGAGCTTCTAGGTGAGGCGCTGGCCGATTTTCGACAGTTCTGTAAATTTTATGATAATTATCTTATAGTTTTGAACGTATTTTAACATTTTCCGAAGAGTTTTAATGATAAAAATTATGTGAATATTATTTAACTAATTTTTTCTCCCGAGAAAGCTGCATTTACGAGCTTCTAGGTGAGGCGCTGGCCGATTTTCGACAGTTTTGTGAATTTTATGATAATTATCTTGTAGTTTTGAACGTATTCTAACATTTTCCGAAGAGTTCTAATGATAAAAATTATGTAAATATTATTTAACTAATTTTTTCTCCCGAGAAAGCTGCATTTACGAGCTTCTAGGTGAGGCGCTGGCCGATTTTCGACAGTTCTGTGAATTTTATGATAATTATCTTGTAGTTTTGAACGTATTTTAACATTTTCCGAAGAGTTCTGACGATAAAAATTATGTGAATATTTTTTAAATAATTTTGCCTCACCTAGAAACTCACATAAAAATAATTCCGCATTTTTATTATGTCTAGACATAATTTTAATTCATACAATTTTTATTATGTCTCGACATAATTTTAATTCATTAATAAAAATCGCAATTTTTTTTAGACAATTATTTTTTGAAATTTTTATATCGAGTACAATATTATTTATGCTATTAAAAGTAAAAGTTTCTCCTATATTCTTCTATGCTTTTAGAATTAAATTTTTGTCGCAATATAATTTTAATTAATTATTTTTATGCCTAGACATAATAATAATGTTTCTAAATCATTTTTCTCTTTATTTTAAATCGGAGAATTAATTTTTATTTGTATATTAAAAGTGTTTGCTATTTAAAAGTAAAACGGCATGCCATAGACACACTTACTGAAGCCAAAAATATGAACATTGTGGACTTCTTAGTAAAAGAACTACAGTATGTCTGGGAAGGAGCAGATGTACCTCTCTGCCATGAAATCACTACTAAAATTTTGAAGAGATTTTATCACAATGCAACTGAAAATGTATGGATTGAAAACAAGAAAAAAACGTTTTGAAATGAACTCTGAACGTGTTTATAACAGTAAGACTGCGGCCAGGTTTGCTATCGTTCGCTGATTCGGTCTCTTACCTGTTCAGACTGTTAATTTCATGATCTCACAATACATACATATTATATATAATATATTTTATATTTTATATTTAGGAAAAATTATATCTATATGTGTCGCTTGATTTCGCTCGCTGATTAATCTAGACGCTTTTTTTCCTATATATTCGGAGATTGCTAAGATGAATTGACTCAATTAACTTTTAACCCTTTTTATTTTAACATTTTAAACATTTTTTAACATTTTCCACATCTCATACATTTATTGCAACTTGAACAATAATTCTCTTTATTTATATTTTTATTTTTTTGATTATTCCTTCGTTTTCATCCTCGCGTCTTCGTCTGTGTTGCCACGCTGCGTTGTGTCACTTCTGGACGTTGATATTCATCTGTCTGCGTAGTTGAATTCTCGAGCTTCCTGGAAGGATCGATGACACGGTTTAATGGAGAGGAAGGCAAGGGAGAAATAAGCCGGGGTATCTTGAACTCCTTCAAGAGATTTTCCAACTTCAATTTTGGTGTGGAGGTTGCTGGAAGGAAAGAAGTTTTACTTTTTGGTGCAACAAGGAGAGTAGGTTTGCTAGCACCGAGAATCGGTGATTGACTGCGAGAGCGTTTTACGCTCTTTAGCGACTTTTCGCTTAGATTAATGTTACCTCTGGGCGAGGGTCAGCGAGGGTATTCTGGCACCAGAGGTTAGAGGACTGTCTAGAGAAGGAAGAGCTGTCGAGTGTTGAGCATCGACCTATCGGTGACTGGCACCAGAGTGTGGCTCTATTAAAATCACCTTCCTCGAGGATTTTTTTTCCGCACGTCTAGCGCTGGGAGGTGGTTGCCGAATCTTCCTCGGAGAATTCGGGAAGAGGTCCGTGTGTTCAGCACCGGGAGTCGACCGAGCGTCGTTCGCGGGACTGTCGCTCAGGATCACCTCTCTCCTCTTGATATAGAGGCTTGTTTGCGAAATCGCTGAATTTCCCGGCGATGGAAGCGGGATAAGAAGGACGCGCGTGGAAGGTGTTAATTAATTATTCTTTAATGTAAAATGTAACTCAGAACACAGTCTGAGCCGTCTTTAATACGTGAATAGATATATACAGTCTGACCTGAGAGTGGTGGGCAGTCTTTCGCGGTTCACTAAAAATAAGAAGTCTTTGTATAATCGTTCGTGAGTGGGCGAGACAATTATATTAATTGCCCTCCTCGTGATGATTAGCCCGTGAGCCGGTGAGACACGTGGCGGTCGGTACTCGCGCACATGTGAGCCTGAGTCGTCGTGTTGATGTACCAGAGTAGAGCTGGATGAGCAGTCGCTTTACATGTTAGAAAAGTCTTTTGGCAGCTTCAATCACTGCGATGGGCACTTATAGGCGAGCGGTTTACCCCCGAAATTGTGTCACTAACCGACTAAACGCAGTACTAGTGGCTGGAAATGGTTGCATTCGATTTGTAATATTATTCTGGTAAAAACATATATGTACACTTTTTTGTTTTGAGTGGACCGTCAATTGTTATAAACATTTTTTTAAATAAAAAATTGAAATTCGCACAAAAAAATCTGAAAAAATTCTACAAGCTTAATTAAATAAAAACAAACATTTTTTGTTCTATAAACTTTTTTTGTAAAATCAATAGTTTACGAGATAAATGACGATAAAAGTTGAAAAATGCCTATATTCGTGAATTTTTTTCTCAGAAACTATTCATCGGAATCGGGTAAATCAAAAACGAAAATTTTTATACAACATTTATCTGCAATGAGTTATTTTTTAAATTTGGGTGAGTATTGTACAAATCAGTGAAATCGCCGTTTTGCCGGCGCGCTCCCGTACGTAGCGCGTTCCCGTGCTTGGGGGCTGCCATACATGGCGCATGGTATTGCATTGGGGATACTGAACGGTATTCGCCCGATCTTTTAATTAGAAACTGCAATAACCGTTTGAACTTGTCCTTGCACGCAGCAACGCGCCGTGGAACGTTTCCGAATTTGTACGCCGTTGTTTTTTCCATTTACATTGGAACCTCGCAATAGCGCATTACGCGCCCGCAGCTTTGTGAAACCGATACCCCGCCTACCCCTACACTATGTCACGGAGGACGGACTAGTGCGCGTGGAGGGGATGAAATTCACTTAATTGAGAGGTTCACTATTGCGAGGTTTCAGTGTAAATAAAAAATCGATATTAAATATCTATGTGGTTTACTTAAGTAATTACTACCCAATAAGAAATACATAGTTCATAGAACATATGTTCTTCATAACAAAATAAAATATTTATAACAAAATGTTTATCCAAAAATTCAGGCGGAAGCCATTCACTGTCTCCAAATTCTTCGCGATGCCGTACTGCGCGCCATGTACGGGAGCGCGCCACGTACGGGTCGGGAGGGCGCCGATAAAATGGCGATTTCACTGACTTTTACAATACTCACCCAAATTTAAAAAATAGCTCATTGCAGATAAAGGTTGTATAAAAATTTTCGTTTTTGATTTACCCGATTCCGATGAATAGTTTCTGAGAAAAAAATTCACGAATATAGGCATTTTTCAACTTTTATCGTCATTTATCTCGTAAACTATTGATTTTACAAAAAAAGTTTATAGAACAAAAAATGTTTGTTTTTATTCAATTAAGTTTGTAGAATTTTTTCCGATTTTTTGGTGCAAAATTCAATTTTTTATTTAAAAAAATGTTTATAACAATTGACGGCCCACTCAAAACAAAAAAATGTACATATATGTTTTTACTCAGAATAATATTACAAATCGAATGCAACCATTTTCAGCCACTAGTACTGCGTTTAGTCGGTTACTTCGAGTTCTAAGCGACTTTTCGGAGGTAAAACCGCTCGCCTATTAACTCGGAATAAATCTCGAGAATACACAGTGCACACGTCGTACGTCTGATCACAGCGCGGCCATTTATACGACTCTTCATAACGCGAGGAAGACGTTGGCGATGAGCGCGCCCGTGCTTGCGCAAACTGCCGCGTCGCTCCGGCAGGTCGCATCCGATCGATGCTGCCATCTGATCGGATGGCGCAACGTGAACGGAATCTCAAACAAGGCTCAAAGGAAGAGGCTGAATCCTGCGTCGCTCTGTCGAGCTCTTGACCACCACTTCCTCGGCGAGCCGGGAAGGGTGCTCTGGGTTTTATTGGAGCGTGGCGTGGTGAGGCTAGCTCTATTGCTTTGGCCGGTTGCTCACAATCTACCGAATTTTCTCTGCATTGGGCTCTCCTTTTATACCCGAGAAAATCGGCGGCGAGTATCAACAACGGTGGTTGCTAGGATACTTGCGTCTCGTGAAACTCGCAATCTGTCATCCGAAAGCGATCTGAATTTCTCGCTTTCCGATAGCTTGAATCTCGCTGCGTTTAATGTCTTGAACATGCTTTTTGTACGTCGTAAATTTTAACCTGCTTGCTGTCACCACGTGTCGTCGGAGCAGAGGTTACCCTGGAGGCTGGTGGCTGACGGTGATTGCCACCACATTTATATATTTTATATATTTTATATATTATATACATAATATTGCAGAAATATTGCAGTAATATTGCAATATAGTGGAAATATTACGTATTACAATAAAATATTTCAAAAATATTACTGATGTATTACACGTTTTTAAATCATATTAAAATATTGCAGTAATATTGCTGCAATATATTGTTAAAATATAATACTTTAAGTAGCAAAATAATGTCAAATGACATTTTAATGACATCTTATTGACGTCATTAAGACGTTATTAAGGTATCACACAATCATACGTATTGCACAGATAATATATACCAGTTAAAGAATTTTGGACTGAAAAAAAGAAAAATCTAAATCAAAAAATGTGATGGAATCAAAAGAGACTGACTTTTACTTTTGGGGAATAAAAGTGATTAAGATAAATTTTATAAGTGGTTGTTTGAGATCGCGACTATTATAAATCGCGCTCGAGTGCATGTAAGCGCAAGCACTCTTTGCAAAAAATAAGCGCATCAATACTTGTGCTTCTAATAAAATAATCTTCGTCAGGTTATAGCATGGATCGTTCGTACATTCCGAAAAGTTCGCTGATTGTTAACAACAACACAGCCCCGGCTCACCGGCCGCGCAAATAAGGTCAAACGGCAACGCTAGAACAAAGGAACGATCCATGTTATACACAAAGCACGCGAAAACAGGTGACGACCCCGTCGGGTCGCCACGTAAAATTAGTGACGTCAGCACGGTGACGTCGGCCTCCGACGGCCAATCACCCTCCAGAAATTCTGAGAAAATTGCCGGGAAGGGAGTTCGCCTCGGAGGCGATAAAAGAACCGCCGCTGCGCCGCGAGTTCAAGTTCGCTCGCAGATCACCCGCTTCGTATATCGATCACCGCTAGTTTTCCGCTTGGTACACCGCGTTGCATCGCTTCGCGCCTTGCAACCCGCGCTCGCTTTCTCACTCGCGACTCGCTTGCTTCTTGCCGCTTTACATCTGTGCGCGCTCACGGCATTTCACCTGAAAAAAGTTGTATGAATAAGTGTTGAATATACTGTTCTTTATTTTGTGTAACCTGGACTTGTTGTTTTTTTTGTGGTCGTCTTCTCCTCGCGCTATCTCGCGCTACCGCGCGCTCTCGAACAGTGGTATCCCACTCGGCATGTTATGTTGCTGAAATATTGAAATATTCGGAAATGGTGCAGAAATATTTCGTTAACATTTCATTTGTAACTATGCATCTGAAATATTTCAGAAATGTACCTGCATCATGTTTTTATAATATTGCATTAACAATATTTCTGAAATCTTTCAGAAAGTTGTTTACAATATTTGTAAGTTTCTGTAATATTGCAAAAAATGTTGCAGTTGCAATATTTCAAAAATATTTCTGAAACATTATAAAAGTAAAAGCAATATTACGTTTGCATTGCACGAATAATATTTCTGTAACACATCAAACGCAACATTGCATTTAAAATATATCTGAAAAATTTCTGAAAGATTGCGTAGGTAATAAAAAATTAAATTGCAGGCAGTGAATTTTTACAATATTGCAGAAAAAATATTGCAGATGTAATGGTTTAGAAACATTTCTGATACATGATAAAACTATTATTACGTTTACATTGCACGCGTTATATTTTTGAGTGTTTTACATACAACATTGCATTTGTAATATTTCCAAAAAGTTGCTGACAGACTTTAGAACTTATAAAAAATTATTATTATATAATATTACATTTTATTAAATTTTTTTTCTTTTATTAAGAATTTTCTCATATTCCAAATTTTGTCATATGGCATTTTTAATATAAATAAAATATTTAATAATATTTAATAATATTTAATATAAATTAATATTTGACGCTGACTGGCAAAAAATATTTATTCGTATATCTTTCGTATTGTTAATATTGTTATGTGATAGCTTTATGTTCACCAAAATACACCAAAATAAGCAAGTATAAGAAAGAAAGAAGCGTCAGAGCCAGAGGATCACCACTACCCTGTTCGATCATCGATGTCAAGCAACAAGGCGCCGGTATACTACTTGGATGGGTGACTGGCTGAGAGAGCGGATTTTTTCGGACAAATGCGCGGCGGCTATACGCACATGGCTTAATATATTTTTTTGTTCCGGTAACAAAATATTTCATTTTTCACATATCAACAAATAGTTTTTGTGTCAGTAACAAAATTTTTTTGCTAATACAAAACATTTTTCTCAGTGTAAAATGTATTTGAAATATCTCTGAAGTTTTCTGCAATATTTCGTAGATATATTTCAGAAATATTTCAGCAATATTACCGAAATATTGCCGAAATCTTTCAGCAAAGTTGCATTTGAAATAATTGTGCCGATTGAAACATTGCAGAAATGTTGCAGAAACGGTCGTGAAATATTTCTGCAATATTGATGAAAGGTGTAATATTTCAAATGGAATTTTGCAGAAATGTTTCTAAAATTATACATGCCGAGTGGGATTTCATTTTATAACTTGTTATTTGTTTTGTAATAATAAAAGGTAATTATATATACGATTAATTTTTAATTAGGAGCCAGTAAGTAAATTGATAATAAAATAAATTGATAAAATTTAAAATTTATATTTCTTATATAATCAATATTAAACTTTTCAAATTACGAGTTTGTCACACGGATAAACAGAACGTTTCTGTGTGCGTAAGTGGAGGGAAGAACGCTAGTGTGTGTGGCTATGCGCTTGGTCGCAGCACCGACTCCCACCATTCCCGGTCTTCTCTCGCTGTCTCTTGCATAGCTCCGTGGGACCACGCAATCACGTAGTACAACACCGCACAGAAACAATGGTTCTAATTTCAAGTAATTTTTCTTTATTTAATAAATATTGTTCACACAAATTGTATTTTCAAGAGTATTTTTGTATAATTAGTACTAATATGTACATTGTACATATACATTTGGCGATTTGTCGTTAAATCCAAAAATAGAGATTACGTGGCATGGTCTGCAAAAACCACGTTAATATCATAAAAATCATTTCAATGACCATCTTAAAATACATATATTTGCCTTTTACTACGTTTACGCGGCGAGGCTATGCGTTTACGCGATGTAGTAACTTACGATAATTCACCTAAATTATCATAACTTACGATAATTCACTCCGCGTAAACAGGGGTGTCTAGCCGTGACTTAAAGTACGATAATAGCAGTAACTTACTCAAATTAGCTAATACTTTTTTTGCTAATACCTCGCGTAAACGTCAAATTTGATTGAGTGCAAGACAGTGCAAGAGTACAAGAGAGTGCAGTACAACAAACCCCGCGCGATATTTCAAATCTACTTTTTATCAGTGTCACCTGGAAGTATCATTAATACGAGTGTCGATAAAAAGCAGATAACAATTGCAGGTTAGTTACATTATATGAACAATAATGATATGATTTATAAAAATAATAAGTAGCAATGTACCCCACAACCGTAACTGTCATTATATTACGCATGTTATGTACTATACATTGAGGTTAGAGTGCTGGATACCACATTAAATCCCAGACAGCACACAATATCCTATGAATGTCCATTTCATGTCCGAAATGCCCATGGACGTTATATGAATATATATGAATATATATAGCATATTGGTGTTATTGGGGATATTTTTATAACTTGACATTTATTGCGGCTGAAAAGCATATTTACATTAATTATAATGTAGAATTTGAACTGATAACCTCTAAATCGTATTACGGACCCTACGGACCGGAGAGGAACCTATATACTTCGCGAATGCGTAAACGGCTCTCAAAAAGTATCGCAGAATACTACGCACGCGTAAACGGCTCTCAAAAAGTATCGCAGAATACTACGCACGCGTAAACGGTAGAAAATTATGTAAGTTATTACATCGCGTAAACGCATAGCCTCGCCGCGTAAACGTAGTATTTGTAATCTTATTGAACGAGTCTCTAATGAAATTATTTATTAACGGCTTCATACTTAAATCTTGATGCTAACTTAACCTCAAAATTTTTAACAGTTTAATCCAACTGAAGTTCTCAGTTGGAGATACGTGATAGAAATATGACAATCCCAAATCTCCTAAAAAGCAGTTTAATCATTAATTAAGTGATTTAACCATGATTATTTAACCATTTACGTGATTTTATAATAATTATTGTTCTTATGCTATATATGTTACAGTATTGCTTTCCATCAGTGGATGTTTATGCAGTCCAGAGCAGCACCAAGTAGTTTAATAAAAGAGCAAAGAATTTATTTATTAGATACGTAAGTAAGAAAAAGTTAAATTTGATATAAACCATTACTGTTCGAGAGCGCGCGTCGGTAGCGCGAGATAGCACGAGGAGAAGACGACCACAAAAAAAACAGCAAGTCCCAAAACACAATACAATAAAATAAGGTCTATTTTAATGTTTAACTATATACACTTATGTACAGAGAGCCGTGTGAGACAACACGCACTGAAGCTATCAGCAAATGCAAGCGCGGGTTGCAAGGCGCGAAGCGGTGCAAAGCAGTGTAACAAGCGGAAAACTAGCGGTGATCGATATCGATATACGAAGCGGGTGATCTGCGAGCGAACTTGAACTCGAGGCGCAGCGGCGGTTCTTTTATCGCCTCCGAGGCGAACTCCCTTCCCGGCAATTTTCTCCGAATTTCTGGAGGGTGATTGGCCGTCGGAGGCCGACGTCACCGTGCTGACGTCACTAATTTCACGTGGCGACCCGACGGGGTCGTCACCTGTTTTCGCGTGCTTTGTGTATAACATGGATCGTTCCTTTGTTCTAGCGTTGCCGTTTGACCTTATTTGCGCGGCCGGTGAGTCGGGGCTGTGTTGTTGTTAACAATCAGCGAACTTTTCGAAATGTACGACCGATCCATGCTATAACCTGACGAAGATAATTTTATTAGAAGCACAAGTATTGATGCGCTTATTTCTCGCAAAGAGTGCGTGCGCTTACATGCAATCGAACGCGATTGTAATAGTCGCGATCTCAAACATTCCCGCCCGCCTCGTCATGCTTGACGAAACAAGACGGTGTGTTCGATGGCTCGCTTGATGAAGCGCCCGACGTCGCGGTAAACCGAATCGATATGCGATCGATCTACATGAACGCGATTTCGGCGCGAGGTGCAGGCGAGCACCGGCGGCGCGGTGCGCCTGCGCATTGTCACAACGTGCGAGGATCTCGAGCGAGAAACATATTTCGTGCGATACATATGTTTCTATGTGTAAACTCTTGTCGGTATATGCGTGGTGCTATGAAACCGAAAAGTGAAGTGAAGTGTGTCGCAAAGAATTGCGTTGAGGCGGAGGGCCGAAATGAGCGGTTGAGTGAATTGTGAACATTGGCGGAAGGCCGAAACAAGCGAATACGTGAAATGTGAAAAATACAGGCAGACGGCTGACATAACAATTAAGTGACAGTGAGTGTCGGTGAGCTCACGCATCCCTTGGCGGCTACTGGTGTCGCGGCAGCGGCTTCGAGGCATCTTCGACGGCCGCGATGGATCGAGGCTCACGCGAGCGACGGCGCGCGGAGCACGTGGTGATGGTGACCGCATGTATCGTCGTGAGCGTGAATTCGCGCGTATGGTGTGTCGCGAAAATGCGAATGCGTCCGCGAGTAAATTGCTGCGTTAATCGTGAGTGCAGTGATGGAGAACCGTGCGCCGTGTTTGAAAGGGTTGGCAGAAGGCCATGGACAGCGTTGTTGGTCGACTGCGCAAACAATGAGTGACCGGTAGTGAGGCCCGTGAATTGGCCAGTGCACGGTGCCACGCAGTGAAACGCGATACGTGAATAGCGAGACGACGGATATAATAAAATGAGCGAAGACAAGCAGCATATACGCGAGAAAACGGACAGAACAATGCGAGAGAAACCGAACAGAAGTATACGCGAACAGCCGGACAGAAATGCAGCGGTGCAGCGAGGAGAATCGACGGAGGGTGTAAGGCTCCGTCTCGATTCTTCCGACGGCGGATAGCACGACGCCTCTCCGCTCAGGCAGCTCGGCGTCGGGAATCTCGTCGCTCTCGTCCGGCCACCAGGTTCGGCTCTCCTGTAGCCACGCTGGGTTCGCCCATCTCGAGGGGCTGCCGATCAGCTCTCGGGGAGCGATCCCCCGGGAAGCGCCGAGATTGCTCACAAGCGTCTTCCGCCGGGATGCGTGCCCCGTGATCCAGGGGATTGGAGCTGTGGACAAACCTACAGAGTTGCGAGCGTGTCGCGTTAACGAAGTGAGCCAAGTGGTGGTAGAAAGTTTACGTGCGCGGTGAAGACGGTGTTTCTGAGGGATCCCGTCGAGAGGATCCTCAGATTTCGCGGCCCATATATGCACCGGGAGCCCGCCCGCCGTGCAAGGTTCGCGCACTTTGGTGAGTACGGCGGTCGTGTCGTTGACGGGCTTGCGGGGTGAGGCGAGGTTCTTCAGCGGCGAAGAGACCGGCCGTCGGACGACGTACCGGCCAGCGGAGGTGCGCTCGTGGGTACGCATGGAAGGTCTCTCGCACTCCTCTGTCTCGGGAGTAAGCGCGGTGATCGCGCGCGGACGAAGAGGGTCCTCAGCGTCAACGGCCCCCTCGCGTACTGGAAACCCGCCCGCCGTGCAAAGTTCCGGTTGCACGGCGACCGCGTCGTCGATGCATCGGTCGCGACGGAGAGCGAGCGCGTCACGAACATGACGGGCTTTCTCGTCCTCGGCGGGCTCGCTAGTTTCGGCGAGGCTCTTCGGCGGCGGCGATGAGACCGGCCGTCGGGCGACAGACCGGCCAGCGGATGTGCGCTCGTGGGCGCGCACGGAGAGTTGCTCGCACTCCTCCTCCTTGGGAGCGAGCCTAACGAAAGCGGAGTGAGCTTGGAGTGAGCGGCGGTGACCCAGACAAGAGGTCGCACCGCAGCCCCCTGAAAGAATCCATCCCAGGATGGTCTTCTGTGCGATCGGCGTGTGCGGTTGGCCTCGACGGAGACCATCCTCCAGGATGGTCGAGCACACCTCAGCGCCAAGAAGCAGCTCGACGGGGTCGTTGGCGGCAAAGCGAGGATCGGCCAGCGGAAGTCCCTGTAGGTGAGGCCACGTGGTGCTGCACGTGATCCCGGAGCCCTGATACAGGGAGAGACGCGGAAGCACGAACGCGACGGCGGTGAGCGTGGCTCCCGTGGTCCGTGACGTGAGGCGCAACGACACCTTGCCCCGAGTGGATCCGGACTGTGAGCCGCCGATACCGAATATCGACAATCGGGTGCGCGATCGCGGTAGGCGCAGCCGCTGCACCAGAGACTCCGACACGATCGACACTTCGGAGCCCTGGTCGATGAGGGCTCGAACCTCGTGTGGATCCCCGCGACGGTCGGCCACAATCACGCGCGCGGTTGCGAGGAGGATCGCCTTGCGGTCGTTGGCCCTTCCGACGGCGGAAAGCGCGCTGACTTCAGCGGCGGGAGGCGGCTCGAAACTGTACGCGTCGTGCAGCATCGTGTGGTGCCGCGAGTTGCAAGTCATGCAGTTCCTGGTGGACTGACACCTTGCCACCAGGTGGTTGCCGAGACAGTTAAAGCAGAGCTTGTTTGTCTCGGCCACTATCTTTCGCTCACTGGCCGGCTTAAGGTGCAATTTCACGCAGCGAATAAAAGCTGGCGTTTTACCCCCACTCCACCGCTACGCAAAGCAGCGTTAAAAAGCGACGATTGCTAAGTACATGACCTGACAACCGCAACAAGTATAAAAATGGAGTTGGATTATTATAATCGATACATCGAGTACGTAAAATATTATAAACATACAGACCTATTCGCTATCGCCCCTATCCTTTTCATGGAGCGAATATTAGCTGGCGTTTTACTCCCATTCCACCACAACGCAAAGCAGCGTTAAAAAGCGACGATTGCTAAGTACATGACCTGACAACCGCAACAAGTATAAAAATGGAGTTGGATTATTATAATCGATACATCGAGTACGTAAAATATTATAAACATACAGTGGCGGTTATAACTGAAATTAGAAGACGACGTATAGCTGCAGCAGTTGCTGCTATGTGTTTATTAAAAAAGAAAAGAAATAAATATAAGAAGAAAAGGTTTTGGGTAGCTCCGATTTTCGAAAATCGTAATGAACACAGTTTCTTCTTTGCATCGGTTCCGAAATTGATATTGAAGGACATACGATTTCACAATTACTTCCGAATGACTGCAACTCAATTGGAGGAATTATTAGAAAAAATCGCATACAAATTACAGAAGCAGGATTTTATTCGAGAATCTATTTCACCACCAGAACGATTGGCATTAACCTTGAGGTTTGTTTGGTTCAGCCAAATTAATTTTTTAACTTAGTATAATTTTAGTGTATATATGAAACAATAATAGGTTTGTTTGCGGTAAACATATTAGAGCACATTGGAATAAAAGTATATTGGAACATACGACACGAAGATACCTAATGTTATACATTTTTACTTAATGCATATATATAAATATTATTATATAAAATATTGTAGATATCTTGCTTCCGGAGATTCGATGACATCAATGTCCTATCAATATCTTGTGGGAGTGACAACAGTGACTACAATAATACGTGAAACTTGCAAAATAATTTGCGATTATTTGTCCCCTTTGGTTCTTCAAAGCCAGCTTGAAGAAAAAGACTGGTTAGATATTGCCAATGATTTCAATGAAAAATGGAATTTTATTCACTGTATTGGAGCCATAGATGGCAAGCACGTTATTATTCAAGTGTGTAAATTGTTACTGTATAATATATAACTTAAAAAGAAGTACAATTAAAAATAATTCTTCTGATTTTTAGTGTCCTAATAATGCTGGATCAGCGTTTTTTAATTATAAAAATAGTCACAGTATAGTACTCATGGCTATCTGCGACGCAAATTACATTATCCGTTTTGTGGATATTGGGGCTTATGGCCGAAGAAGTGATGGCGGTATTTTTAAGGACAGTGCTATAGGAAAAGCGTTTGATGAAGGTCGAATGAATATCCCACAGCCAGCAGCGATTAGGGAAGGAGGACCTGTTTTACCATATTGTCTTGTAGGAGACGAAGCCTTTCCTTTAAAATCGTACTTACTTCGTCCGTATCCGGGAAGAGGTGGACTTACACCAGAACAAGATATATACAATTATCGTTTGAGTCGTGCAAGACGAATAATAGAAAACACATTCGGTATAATCGCCAGTCAATGGAGAATTTATAGAAAACCAATTATCGCCAGTCCTGAGAATGCAAAGCTAATGGTTCAAGCAACTGTTTGTCTCCATAATTGGCTTCGCCGACAGGACAATGATGTTAATATGTATGTTCCTCCATCTGTGGTCGATGTCGATGATCCACATTATCCAAATGGCTTTAAGCCAGGGTCTTGGCGAACTATCATGGAAGATGGATGTGCTTTTAGGGAAATTTTAAACTGCGGATCAAATACGAGTTCAAAAGAAAATATAGAATTTCGAAATAAATTTTGCCATTATTTTAATAACGAGGGAGCAGTACCGTGGCAAAATAATAGAACTAAATAAAATTTTAAAAAATGATTTTTATAAAGTAATTTGTGTAGAAATATTATATAATAGATAAAATACTAAGAAATATAAATAAACATTTTTTGATTACAAATAATTTTTTATTACAAAAACCTTTCTTTATAAAAAATATAAAGTTTCCATATATCACAAACTATTATATAATAAACTTATAAATATTATAAACTATATATTAGAAACTTTAATCACTATATATTATAAATTCAGACACATTCTTTAATTAGTACTTGTAAAACTAAATAAAGCTACTTTGTCAGTCGGTAGAGAAAATAAACGGCGGCTATTTAATAAGGATTATTTTTTTTAGCATTATTAAGCAATTGCATTACTTGCAGCATTACGTCGTCCATAACCTGAGGATTGATTTCTCGTAATTGAGCAGCAACAAGGTTACCATACAAAGCTGCTTTGTCAGAGGGTGGTGGCGTAGGAGGCACAAATGGTGGTATGCTAATCGGTTGATTTATAGCATCAATTAATCGGTCAAAATTGGAACCATCTTCGCTATCATCTAGGCTACTGTAGCTACGTTTGTGATTACCTACAATCATTTAGAGATATTGTATTTTTGTACTTTTATTTTAATTACATTTGTAAATTAAATAGAGTAGCGAAAAATTGAAAACAAAAGGTAAAAATTTTTAAATCTCATTAAAAAATAAAATTTTACAAATATTAATTTTAATTTTTCATTTCTTTTTAGTACTTTTCATAAGAAAATAATTAATAAATTAACATACGTGATCCACGACCACTGCTGCTGCGTTCATCAAAAGTCGTATCATTAGACTCTTCGTTGGGACATGTTGTGATATTGGTTACAGTTCTGTAACATATAGTTTAAATTTACATGCAATGAATATAAACAAATATGTACTATACTGCATTAAGATATGTTTGTACGCTCGTTATTTCATAAATACGTACTCGATTTCGGGCTGCATATCGCTAAGAAACTTCATTCGTTCAAAGTGCACCCATTTCTTTTGTGAGGTCCCTGCTGAACCGCTCGGTTTCTGCTGTTTATTTTTGTACGTCCTATAAGTATCGCACAATGACTTCCATTTTTTCTTCATAATCGCAATGTCTATTGTATCTAGAAAAAATACAAAAATATGTTTAATGGCTCTCTACTTAATCTTATCCCACTTAATTATAAGTATAGAATATTACCATTCATCGCTGTTTTTATCTCTTCCCATAACTTTTTTTTGGCTTGCATAGTTCGTTCACCAAGAGGAAGCTTGAAATTCCACAGCGGGGGGCGTTTATGTACTTCTTCGATGAACTGTTCTTCTTCCAAAATTTTATTATTTCGCCAATTGCTCTTGGCCTCTTGGTTTGCAACCTGGATGGTATCTGTTACGATCGCCTCCTTACCGTCTATTAAACTTTTACGTATTATCTGTCCGTCTTCTACACATCAAAGCATTCATGTTACTTGTAATGTTACTTATAAAATATACAATAATGAAAAAATGTTATTAATGTTCACCGGTATAAGGATAAAAATATAAATTTTCATCTATATAGTATTTGTCATATCCTTCCAAACAAGGTGAATGACTTTTTATTTCTTGTTCAGTAACAATAGTTTCGCACACACCACAAGTATATGAGGGCAACAGAATTTCCTAAAATATAAGAAACACAATTATTAACACAATATAACAAAATTAATTTATCTAACAAATAAATAAGAAACAAAGAGCAGTCTAACCTATAAGTATGTTTACTGTATGTATTCTCAACTGAGGGATATAACCCAAAAAAAAATTACTGTATGTATATAATATATACTAACTTCGTTTGTATTTTCGGGTGCTATCAATTGATTAAACCCTTCAGCCATAATTTTTGTCTTTTTCTTATGCACTTTTAATAAAAATAATTTAAATTTTACCGTTGCTTCAAGACGGTGTACATAAGACCGTGGCAACCGTGGCTTCAATTCGCTAAAAGTTGGACTGTGTCGAACTTTGAGCGTTTATTCGCTGGATTCGCCATTTTGGCGAAATGTGACGGAGAGGGGGTAAAACGCCAGCTTTTATTCGCTGCGTGAAATTGCACCTTTAGCCTTGAAGTCGGGGCACCGCATGAGCGAGTGGTCCCCGTTGCAGAGCGGACACTGCGGAGGCTCCGTGTGTTTCGCGTTGTGCGTTTTCGCGGACCGCGATGGCTCACCCGAACTTGTGACTGTGTTCTTCGGATTCGCGGCGTTCAAAGTGAGAATCCGTTTCGCTATAAAGTTAGTTAGAGTGTCGTGACTCGGCGGTTCGAAGGAGTCTCCCGCGGAGGTATCCCATTCGAGGCGCGTTCGCGAGTCGAACAGTTCAACGACGAGGTGGTTGAACAGGTCCATGCCGTGCGAGTCGATGGGCCTTCCGATGCTCTCCTGCGCATTGACTGCGGACGTGACGACGTTCTGGATGCGGCTGAGTTCATCGGCGGTAGCGGCTTTCATCTTCGCCACGGCGGTAAACGTGGCGAAGTTGGAGCGTATCAGCTCCCTCTTGTTCTCATAGCGCTGGCAAAGCAGCGCCCACGCGCGATCGTAATTCTCGCCCGTAATCGTTAACGATTTTATTACGTTTTCAGCCGGCCCTTTGAGGCAGGAGCGCAGATAGTGCAGCCGTTCAACTTTCGAGATGGACGACTGTTCACCGATCACTGATTTAAACAGATCCCGGAAGGACGGCCAGGCTTCGTAGGCACCCGAGAATTCCGGTAGCTGTATGCGGGGCAGCGAGGTTCTGGACGAGCGCTCGCCCCCCTGATCTGACGGCGCGGACGGCGCGGGAGCTGGCGCGGGCCTGAGGCGATTCGCCTGTTCGGACAGGGTGCTACGCTGTGGCACGTAGGCAATCTCGGCGGTGTCAAGTAAGTTTGAAGTAGCGTACTCACTTTCAGCGTAGCGGCTCGAATCTTTGTAGCAGTTTCGTATCAGGTCGTGCTGACTCTCGAACTTTGCCCACAGGTCGTCGAGGATGCGGATGCGGGTCTCGATGGCCGAGAGGGTGATGTTTGCCTGACCCATCCTCCGCAGGTTTTCGACGGCTCTGGAGATGCGTCCAAAGAGCTCGTGTTGGCCGCTTATCATGGAGCTCTGGTCAAGACTCATGGTGTCTTCTTCTTGTGAGGCACTCCCGAGTTCGCGGTTGCCGGTGATGATCCGGCTCGAAGGACCAAAAATGTTCGAGAGCGCGCGTCGGTAGCGCGAGATAGCGCGAGGAGAAGACGACCACAAAAAAAACAGCAAGTCCCAAAACACAATACAATAAAACAAGGTCTATTTTAATGTTTAACTATATACACTTATGTACAGAGAGCCGTGTGAGACAGCACGCACTGAAGCTATCAGCAGATGCAAGCGCGGGTTGCAAGGCGCGAAGCGGTGCAAAGCGGTGTAACAAGCGGAAAACTAGCGGTGATCGATATCGATATACGAAGCGGGTGATCTGCGAGCGAACTTGAACTCGAGGCGCAGCGGCGGTTCTTTTATCGCCTCCGAGGCGAACTCCCTTCCCGGCAATTTTCTCCGAATTTCTGGAGGGTGATTGGCTGTCGGAGGCCGACGTCACCGTGCTGACGTCACTAATTTCACGTGGCGACCCGACGGGGTCGTCACCTGTTTTCGCGTGCTTTGTGTATAACATGGATCGTTCCTTTGTTCTAGCGTTGCCGTTTGACCTTATTTGCGCGGCCGGTGAGTCGGGGCTGTGTTGTTGTTAACAATCAGCGAACTTTTCGAAATGTACGACCGATCCATGCTATAACCTGACGAAGATAATTTTATTAGAAGCACAAGTATTGATGCGCTTATTTCTCGCAAAGAGTGCGTGCGCTTACATGCAATCGAACGCGATTGTAATAGTCGCGATCTCAAACATTTACTGTTTTTGTATTATGTTGCAGTGTTACGTTGCTTTCTATCAGTGAAAGTTCACGCAGAGCAGCACCAAGCAGTTTGATTTCTATCAAACTCTTCTGAGCGACAGCTTTATTTATTAGATACTGCAACCCGATTTCCCTCGGTCTCGCTAGCCGAAGGAGCGCGGTTGCAATTGGATTGCCCTACCGTCCGACGATAGCTCCGAGGGGATGCCAAAGTCAAAGTTCTTACCGTGATTCCCGTATCTTAGGTCTTGGGCGATACATTCTCGATTGGGCGCCAGGTGCGATTATAGACGCGCACCACGTCTCTGCAACGTCCGCCTCGATAGCCACCCAGCGGGCTCAGGGCGCGGATCCGCGCGAAAGGGGTGAAGGTGGAGAAGGAGCGTGACGCAACCGACACTCAAAATAAAGCTCGGCAGTGTACAAGAATAACCAGATATATTTCACAATGAAAACATATAAATCATAGCGGGGAGCCAAGGCCGGATATCGCTCGAACGGTCGGTACCAGCGCGGTAATCGAATCGCCGGTTAGCGCACGCCCGGGGTGCGTGATTCTCACGTTCGCGAGACTCCCCTCGCGGGGAGAGCCCTCGGGCGAACTCAGCAACTCCGAATCGTATAAACGCGACCACGCGATGTCGTCAATCCGCCTAGGCCTGAATCCCCAGATCTCGAGTGCACAACGATCCTCACACACACGACATAAATGATTCCCACACGCACGACATAACCGATCCTCATACGCACGACATAACCGATCCTCATACGCACGACCAAATGCCCGCGGCGTGAGCCCACAAGTACGCAACGCTACACGGTAATGTGCTCGCGAGATTCTTCCTCGAGCGCGTGCGACGATATTTGCCCGCGCACGCGGCGCAAGATATCCGCGATGCTCTCAATCCACCGTAAGATGCCCGGTGCGATCTCTCGCGACGCGCACCGTATGTTTCCACGTACAACAAGCCCTAATGCTCACGAACACGCAACGCTAAACACAATATCCGAGGGAGCGCACCGCCCGCGGTACGCTTCCGCCCACGGTTCACAAAATATACGCCACAATTACCGCGAATTGACTGCCGATCGCGCAAGCTTCGAGGAGGGCCTTCAGAAATATTCTTGGCTGCGATCTCGGCCGGCCACGCGCCCGCGGTTCCGACAAATAGCCGCGATAGCTACCCGGCACCCACGACGGCGGGAGCCGGGACCCAAAGGCGAAACGCAATCCAACTGATTTACCCGGTAATCGAATCGGTATGTACATTTACTGGCGCCGGGTCGCGACCGAGATCGAGCCCTCAATTACTTGGTAGCACCGGAGTGGAGATCTTACAGTATTAGCTGCTCGCTGCGGCTCGGCGGCGTCGGGGCGCTCGTCCTGGGATGGCTCCTCGTCCGTGTCCCGATCGACAGTGAGGAGCGGTCGGCCTGGCGGGACTACGCTGGGCCCCCGCGGCGCGCGCCCTCAAGCTCGCAGTCTTTCCGCCCCGCCGATTGGTCGTGTGTGTCGCCCTGTTCGCGACGTTGCAGACGATTTTCCGCCATTTTCCCGCGGCCCATTTAAGTCGGCTATTGCGTGTGCCGGGGCCCCTCGCGGTCTTCCCGCCCGGCTGGCCAGGCCGTGGCGGCGCCGCTCGGCCCTCTGGGCGCCGTCAGGTGAAGTGTGTAGGTCGTCCACCCGCGCTGCAGTCGCGGTGGTGCACCCGTGTTTATGCTGCGGCGGGGCCGTGTTGCTGTGCGAGACATCCCTGGCGCTTTTCCCGCGGTAGGTCCCGGTAGCCCGCCCGTCGGTCGACCACTCCGCCGTACGTCCTCCGAGCGCCCGTTCTTCCCTCGTCGCGACTATCGTCGTTACATTCGGTGGGTGATCCCCTGCTCCGGCACCACCTGTCATTCCTACGAAACTTAGCGCAAAAAGGTTAGTTAACGCGAGTAGCCCTCCCTCGACTCGAGTCGAGGCGCCATCCCTGACCTTCCCCTCGGCCGAGCTACCGTCCGGACGGAGGACGTGACAAATGTCACGTCACAATACATAAGTAAGAAAAATTTAAACTTGGTATATATTGCGTTCCAATATTTTAATATCCAGTACTGAAAATCTAAAGTGTATGTATAACATTAACCACAGATTTTCAGTATAGACAGTGAATATCGGAACACGTCATACTTAACCCCGTACTCTTATGTTTGAATATGTAATTATGTATGAAATAAACAAGGTGATTTATTTCGTGTGCCAATCATCTCCGCTATAATTATCTCAGAAAGTATTGATTTATTGGAAAAATGTTTCAGATAAAAGTTGGAGGGTTCAAGAAGGACCAATAGACAATTTTATTAGATTTTAAGTCCGGGATCTGTGTTAAGCCTAATAGGATTCAAGTAAAATTATTTAAATAGAAACCCCTTTTTTGATGTATTATTTTTTTCTACTAATTAATATGAACAACGTTTGTCTGAAACATTTTTTTATTTGCCTTATATTTTTTTAGATATTCAAGGAAAACTTGGTATTTTTTTCAATATTTAGCTAACAATAGATGTTTGTCAGTAAATGTTCATTGGAGTGAAAAGTGGTACAGGACTTTTTGACTTGATTTTATTTCAAGAATATACTGTTGCAATAGTATTCTAATTTCTTTAAATAATTGTGTACAAATGGAAGCTTTAAGAAAATCTATACACAAATATTTAAAGAAATTGGGGTATTATTGCAATAGCATATTCTTGAGACCATATCAAGTCAAAAAGTCTTGTATCATTTTTCCCTCCGACAAGCATTTATCAAGATATCATAAGCTAAATATTTAAAAAATTACCAAATTTTTCTTGAATATCTCAAAAAGTATAAGGCAAATAAAAAATGTTTCAGACAAAAGTTGTTTATATTAATTAATAGAAAAAGATAATGTAATAAAAAATAGGAGTTTTTATTTAAAAAATTTGACTTGGACCCTACTGGGCTCAACATGGGTTCCAGACTCAAAATCTAATAAGATCATCCATTATTCTTCTATGAACCTTCCAATTTTTATCTGAAACATTTTTCCAATAAACCAATACTTTCTGAGATAATTAGCGAAGATAATTGGCACACAAAATAAAACTCACCTTGTATAAATAATAATTACAGTTTTTATATTGTTATAGTGTTACGTCACTCTTTATCAGTGGAAATTCATACAGTGCAGAGTAGCATGGAGCGGTTTTGAAGAAGAAAGAGATAGAAAAATAATATTAATATTATTTTCTTAATATTGTATGTAATACTATTATTGAAAATAACAATTTGATAAAATTTAAAAAAATTTAATAAAAATTAATTAAATGGTTTAATTCCTATCAATATTATACAAATATCACGAAAATATTACTGATATTTATTTGCGCGGACATTTTAATATTAGTGAGATATTGCAGTAATATTACCGCAATATTTCTGCTATATTTCATTGTAATATTGCAATGAAAAAATAATATTGCTGCAATATTTCTGCAATATTATTTGCTATGTGGGATATAATATGTATGTATTGTGAGATCTTGAAATAAACAGTCAGTCATAAAATTTATCGGTCCTGTAAACTTGGCACACCATACCTAAAAATCTCAAAGTTTTTTTAGAGTTCTGACTTTCTTTTGAATAGTTCTAGAGTTCTATATAAGCATTTTAAATAGTTCAGATAATTAAATACAAAAAAATCGAATTTGAAAATATGGTGCGCTAATAAGTTCACGCAGCGCACCAAATCATGAAAGTCAATTATTTCTTCGGAGTTCTAGTTTGTTTTACACTCGGCATGTAATATTTCAGAAACATTTCTGCAAAATTCCATTTGAAATATTACACCTTTTATCAATATTTCAGAAATATTTCACGACCGTTTTTGCAACATTTCTGCAATGTTTCAATCAGCACAATTATTTCAAATGCAATTTTGCTGAAAGATTTCGGCAATATTTCGGTAATATTACTGAAATATTTCTGAAATATATCTACGAAATATTGCAGAAACACTTCAGAGATATTTCAAATACATTTTACACTAAGAAAAATGTTTTGTATTAGCAAAAAAATTTTGTTACTGACGCAATAACTATTTGTTGATATGTGAAAAATGAAATATTTTGTTACCGGAACAAAAAAAATATATTAAGCCATGTGCGTATAGCCGCCGCGCATTTGTCCGAAGAAATCCGCTCTCTCAGCCGGTCACCCATCCAAATAGTATACCGGCGCCTTGTTGCTTGACATCGATGATCGAACAGGGTAGTGGTGATCCTCTGGCTCTGACGCTTCTTTCTTTCTTATACTTGCTTATTTTGGTGTATTTTGGTGAACATAAAGCTAACGCATAACAATATTAACAATACAGATATACGAATAAATATTTTTTGCCAGTCAGCGTCAAATATTATTTTATATTAAATATTATTAAATATTTTATTTATATTAAAAATGCCATATGACACAATTTGGAATATGAGAAAATTCTTAATAAAAGAAAAAAATTCAATAAAATGCAATATTATATAATAATAATTTTTTTATAAGTTCTAAAGTCTGTCAGCAACTTTTCGGAAATATTACAAATGCAATGTTGTATGTAAAATACTCAGAAATATAACGCGTGCAATGTAAACGTAATAATAGTTTTATCATGTATCAAAAATGTTTCTAAACTATTACATCTGCAATATTTCTTCTGCAATATTGTAGAAATTCCCTCCTGCAATTTAATTTTTCATTACCTACGCAATCTTTCAGAAATTTTTCAGAAATATTTTAAATGCAATGTTGCGTTTGATATGTGACAGAAATATTATTCGTGCAATGCAAACGTAATATTACTTTTATAATGTTTTAGAAATATTTCTGAAATATTGTATCTGCAACATTTTTTTGCAATATTACAGAAACTTACAAATATTGTAAACAACTTTCTGAAAGACTTCAGAAATATTGTTAATGCAATATTATAAAAAACATGATGCAGGTACATTTCTGAAATATTTCAGATGCATAGTTACAAATGAAATGTTAACGAAATATTTCTGCACCATTTCCGAATATTTCAATATTTCAGCAACATAACATGCCGAGGGGGTAGTGATTTGCATTTAATATTCGGACATTTAACAAAAAACATATTTTTGTATAAATTACATTTACATATGAATTAAATTACTATATATAACTTCAATAGTTCAATATTTTGTAGGGTATCATTTTGTGCTTCAACTTACTAAAAACACAACATTTCTTAAATAAATATACGGATTAATTTTTTCAAGTATTATGATGTCCGAATATTAATGCAAGGCACTGTATTATTACATTATAAATTATAAATATACAATTAGTCCGTTTATAATTATGTTATAGACAGAACGAGCCCAAAACACAAGACTCTTTACAAACTCCTTTATAGCTCAAAACCTTTAGCAAGCGCTTGTCAACGTATAGCTCTTGTTTCATTAGGTGTATCTCACAAACCATTTTTTCAAAAGTAGCAAAGTCACTGTTATACTCCTCTTGAAGATTTCTTGATTTTTCTTCCACTATTCTGGTCTGGAATTTGAGATACTGTATTTCATCCGCCTTAGACGGTGGAGCAGAGATGAGATTTAAATTGGAACTCTGCAGAAAGATCAAGGTTAAGGGGAGGCTCTAGTTCAAAGGCCCAAAAAATTCATGAATTTCAGGAATTTTTTTTGATATAAAATAAATAAATTTGAAAAAACTTTTAAGGGGTTTTATTCTTGTACTGTTACATAAAAAATTTTGATTTTTTAATGTTAGAAAATCGGCTCTCGCTTCCACGCCATGAAACCACAAACGACGTGAATTTTTATGCGCGCGGGGCGCTCCACAGTCTTGCCAGCTGATCTAAAATAAAAAACCCAAAAAATTTTTCAAATGGCTGCCATTTTGTTTCCCAAGGGTTTTTTAAAAATCGGAAAACGATAAGATTCCCCAAATTTAGTCTAGTTTAATAAATTTTTGGGGTTTTTTGTTTAATAAAAAAAAACTGAATTTACTTCACACATATTCAGAAATGGACCAGCAGGTTCGCTGATATGACAGTGAAACAACTTGCTCTTTCTCCCTGCACAGAAGAAAATTATTGAAAAGCAAACTTGGTAAAAGCCTAACCTCAAACGAGCAACAAGTCTCTCAACCCTAACAGCACGAAATATTGCAGCAATCTTGCAGCAATCTTGCACGGCAAGCTTGCAATATTGCATGCAATATTGCTGCAATGCTTCAGCAATCTATCTATGTCCTACCCTGGGCAATATTGCTGCAATGTGCAGCAATGTTGTGACAATATTGTAGCGCAATTTTGCTGCAATGTGCAGCAATGTTGTGGCACATTTCCAATATTCACCGGGATAAAAAAAATTATTTTTTTCGAAATTTTATTACTATTTTATAACTAAATTTGTTTCTTAAGATGCAGTCTATGATTATCAATATTTTCTCGTATTTGAAAAAAACACTTACCTTGGTGGGATCGAACTCGGGACCTCTGGATCGTGAGCCAACTGCCTTACGTGGTAGACTACTTCTTAATTTGATGTAAGTGTTATATAAAGTCTACATATGTCACACCAGCGCAAATATATAATTTTTCAAAAATTATCTTAACCCGTTGAGGTCACATGGGGTCTAGTGGACCCCAGCCGTTTTTTTTGTTTTTTTCTCTCTTAAAAGTATACTATTTTGAGAGTAAAACGCACAGTTTTTTTGCTCTATCTCAAAAAATTTTGATGAATATTTTTGTAAAAAAAGTCAAATTTCTCGAAAAAAATTTTTTTCTCGCGTTTTTTCAACATAAAAAAGTTTTAAAAATTATTGGATTATAGAGAGGAAGTCATAAACTAAATTCCAGTTCAAGGTTTGAATCGATACATCAAAAAGAACGCCAATGGCAACTGTTGTGGGGTCCACTGGACCCCATAGAAGCACAGTACGTAAATGCATTCTACTAAATTGGTACATATAATATATAATACACGTACGTATATGGGTATATATATATATATATATATACCCTAACAGCACGATATATTGCAGCAATCTTGCAGCAATATTGCCACATTGCACTTGCAGCGTAAAATTGCAGCAATCTTGCAGCAATATTACCACATTGCACTTGCAGCGTAAAATTACAGCAACATTGCAGCAATATTGCCACATTGCACTTGCAGCGTAAAATTGCAGCAACATTGCTGCAAGGTGGCACTGCAACATATTAAAAGACATATATATATATATATATATATATATATATATATATATATATATATATATACATATACGTACGTGTATTATATATTATATGTACCAATTTAGTAGAATGCATTTACGTACTGTGCTTATGTATGTACATATAATAGATATACATATAATAGATATAATGTCAATATTAAAAATTTGTGCAGCTGTATACTATTTTTAAACTGAATTTGTTTCTTAAGATGATTTTTGAAAAATTATATATTTGCGCTGGTGTGACATATGTAGACTTTATTGTATAACACTTACATCAAATTAAGAAGTAGTCTACCACGTAAGGCAGTTGGCTCACGATCTAGAGGTCCCGAGTTCGATCCCACCAAGGTGTGTTTTTTTCAAATACGAGAAAATATTTATAATCATAGACTGCATCTTAAGAAACAAATTTAGTTATAAAATATTAGTAATAAACAAAGAAATAATCCTCCTTCTTCGCCAGTAATTCAAATAACAAAGGAAAAGTAATAATCGACACTAACTGGCAAGATGTAATTTATTATCACGACGTTTCGACCGTCACTTTCGGTCCTTATCAAGTGTTAAAATAATTATATTTCATGCAAAACAATTCAGTCCTAGCATTGTGCCAACAAACAAGTCCAGAAAAGTTTTGCGCGTCAAAATTAAAGAGAACGATATATACGAGGAAAACATGTCAGCAACGCTCGGGAGACAAAGGCACACTGATTATTTTAACACTTGATAAGGACCGAAAGTGACGGTCGAAACGTCGTGATAATAAATTACATCTTGCCAGTTAGTGTCGATTATTACTTTTCCTTTGTTATTAGTAATAAAATTTTGAAAAAAAAAAAAATTTTTTTTATCCCGGTGAATATTGGAAATGTGCCACAACATTGCTGCACATTGCAGCAAAATTGCGCTACAATATTGCCCAGGGTAGGACATAGATAGATTGCTGCAGCATTGCAGCAATATTGCATGCAATATTGCAAGCTTGCCGTGCAAGATTGCTGCAAGATTGCTGCAATATATCGTGCTGTTAGGGTATATATATATATATGTCTTTTAATATGTTGCAGTGCCACCTTGCAGCAATGTTGCTGCAATTTTACGCTGCAAGTGCAATGTGGCAATATTGCTGCAATATTGCTGCAATTTTACGCTGCAAGTGCAATGTGGCAAGATTGCTGCAAGATTGCTGCAATTTTACGTTGCAAGTGCAATGTGGCAATATTGCTGCAAGATTGCTGCAATATATCGTGCTGTTAGGGCATGTGACCTCAACGTTATTTTTAGGAGGTGTGACCTCAACGGGTTAAGAAACAAATTCAGTTTAAAAAGAGTATACAGCTGCACAAATTTTTAATATTGACATTATATCTATTATATGTATATCTATTATATGTACATGGAAGCACAGTACGTAAATGCATTCTACTAAATTGATACATATAATATATAATACACGTACGTATAATGTGTATATATATATATATATATATATGTCTTTTAATATGTTGCAGTGCCACCTTGCAGCAATGTTGCTGCAATTTTACGCTGCAAGTGCAATGTGGCAATATTGCTGCAATGTTGCTGCAATTTTACGCTGCAAGTGCAAGGTGGCAAGATTGCTGCAATTTTACGCTGCAAGTGCAATGTGGCAATATTGCTGCAAGATTGCTGCAATATATCGTGCTGTTAGGGAATATTCGAAAATATCACGTTCGATGCATTTCATTATTTCATTTCTTACATAAAAATTGATGTAATGTGTCGATACAGGTATTGAACTGCAACGAAGAATAAATACTTACTTTAGTAAACAGCACTGATTGCGCTGGTTAAAAGTAGAAACACCATGGGCTAGATTAGATAATGACGGCAGCAATAAGGTGGGGGTACAATCACAAGATGGCGACGGCAGCAAAGTGAGGGTAAAGTTTGCGTCTCTCTACTAATATAAGACTTTACTTGAAACGAGGTGAAAATTACAAAAGTGAACAGATTTACTAAATTTCAACCAATGAAATCATAGATACGCTAGTGAATTTCTTCACTTTTGTAATTTTCACCTCGTTTCAAGAACCGTAATCGACCCCAAGAGGGGGTCGATTGTGTATCTTGAAATGAGGTAAAAATTACAAAAGTAAGGAAATTCACTAGCGTATCTACGATTTCATTTGTCGAAATCTAGTAAAATCTGTTCACTTTTGTAATTTTCACCTTGTTTCAAGATACACAATCGACCCCCAGAATCGACCCTTTGGTCTGCTGAACGCGCCCATTAGCTACCGCGTTGCTCTTTGCCGCGCGGCAAGCGTTTCCGTACAACAGGGAGTATAATGCTGCGTTCCCACTATACGCGTCGCGCGTCGCGTCGTCTGTCGTTAGCCAATCAAAACATACCATTTTATGAAATTACTTGTGACGGGATGTTTAGATTGGTTAACAACAGACGACGCGACGCATGACGCGTATAGTGGGAACGCAGCCTATGCTATAGACGCGGAAATGCCGTGCGGCAGAGTGTGTTGACCAATCACAAATTTTGATTTTGCCGCAGGCGACTTGCGGCAGCCTTCTGATTGGTCAACGCACTCTACCGCACGGCGTTTCCGCATACAGTCTTATGGCTTCTGCACACAGGACGCGGCAGCGCGGCACGGCGGCAACGCGGCAACGCGGTGACCAATCACCATCTGCCTTTCCGTACTACTTTCAGAAGTATAACGGAAAGGCAAGACGGTAATTGGTTACCGCGGTGCCGCGTTGCCGCCGTGCCACGCTGCCGCGTCCTGTGTGCAAGAGCCATTATGCCCGGTGTCCACGATGCTAGAAATCGGTCCGAGTTTCGGTTTAAGCCAATCAACTTGCAGCTCTTACAGAAAAGCAGCTGTTTCATTGGCTTAAACCAAAACTCGGACCAATTTCTAGTATTGTGTACACAAGGCTTAAGCCAATCAACTTGCAGTTCTTACAGAAAAGTAGCAGTTTCATTGGCTTAAGCCTTGTGTTCACGATGCTAGAACTGCGTACGAGTTTCGGTTTAAGCCAATTAACTTGCAGCTCTTACAGAAAAGCAGCAGTTTCATTGGCTTAAACCGAAACTCGGACGTAGTTCTAGCCAGTTCTAGCATCGTGGACACAAGGCTTTAGCATAATCCCGCGTTGGTGAGTTGGTGAGAATGCGTCACATGAAGAAACGCAGAAATGCGGAACGTTGAACCGGATAGATGAGAAATGTCATCGTTATCTTGAGTCGAGTGGAGTCGAGAGTTTCTCTCGGATTTATATATCGACGCAAAAGTATTTGTCATCGAAGAGTATAGAGTCAAGTTTAGTAGTTGATTCAAAACTTACGTGAATAATATATGCATATTTGGATCTCTCGTCTTCCGTCTTTTCTCTTTGCCGAGGCTGTATCGTCGCTGAATGTGCGATTATGCGAATGGGCGATAGATCAACATACGTTGATGTAATGATGACAAAAGAAACGCTTTAGGTGCGAAAAGAGGAGCGGCCTTAAATTGAGTAAACCTGCGTGACGATCCTAACCTAGTTTGACGATAAAATGAAGTCAGGCAACACGGACAAGCATAGGGGCACAATACTCCTAAAACCGGAGGAAAATGAACAAGTCTTTCAGCTGATAGGGAATCGATGCCAGGTAATATTTTTTAGGAAAATTTTTTGCGTAATTATCAGTGTCGTTACGAATATCTTGATATTGATCTATTGATTCAACATGGTTCAATTGATGAATAGTTTTAATAATTAATATAATAACATTAATAGTTAGAATAACAATATAAAAAAAAACTGAAGAGATACATAGCCATATATTTATAAAAATGCATATAGTTAATTTGTAGTAAAAATGTAATTTTAAATAATTTAGGGTACTAAGGAAATGAGTGAAATCGTAGCATACATTGAAAAAAATTTAGTTTTTTTTTAGTTACGATTAATAATCATATAACAAAATTCTATTATTTTATTTTATTGTTTATATAAATCCAAAAATATAATTTATTTTTTTATTTGCATATGTACAATAATACATTACTTATAAATACTCAAACTTTGTATTTATATAAACTAGACACTACAGACGCGCGCTTCGCGCGCGCTATTTAGCTTTAACATTACTATTACACTATTAACCCTATTACACACAACTGTCAAAATATACAATGACAGCTGCAAATGAAGTAAGCGCAGCAAGAGAACCAATCGGCATCGCAGAAAAGCGACAACAAAAAACTTCACATCTTTTTAGAAGAGGAATTTGTATAAGCCAGTAAATGCATATCAATATTATAAAATATTTTATATTGAAATATTATAATGGAATAATGTTATAATATATTAAAGAAGTAATTATAACTTGTATATAACTTTACTTACTTAATAAGTAAAGGACATTTAACATTTTTTATCAAGACAATTGTTTAATTGTTTAATTATAAGATAATTTTAATTAATTAGAAATTTATTTTTTATATTGTTTTTATAATTTAAACTATTATGTATATGAGGTATGGACAAAAAGTTAGTGAACTCTGACATAAAATTCGATGTGACAATAGTGGTCGAACTTTAATATTGCAGGTATGTAGCAGCACGTTTATACCATGTTCAGTTACAATTGTGTCTTTTTTGAATGCATATCTGTCAGTAGCTCTTTGTATAATAGTGTATTACACACGTAGTCGATTTTTAAATTATGAGGAGCAACTAATGTTTATTTCTACCAACATAGATTAACTTTAATCTCGGTTTAACTTACTTTTTATCTTTTCTTAGTTCTGAAAATTAGAAGAAGATAAAAAGTAAGTTAAACCGAGATTAAAATTAATAGAGAAATAAAAAAACATAATATACGTAAAATCTCGTGAAACTTGGTAAAAATAGTACCAAAATTCATGAAATGTTAAAGATGATGTACGGGGAGTCTACTTTATGTTCTACTATTTTTAAGTGGGTTCAGTGGTTGAGAGTCAGTGCCATCCTTCGACTTTATGTATTGACAAAAATGTTATGTGCGTGCTCGAACTTGTTCAAACACCAAAGAGAAACTTTAGGAGAAACTTAATGATTATTCGTTATTTGTTCTCCATGATAATTTAAAAATCGACCGCGTGTCCTAGCACACTACTACACAAAGAACTACTGACAACAAAATACGTATTCAAATAAGACACAATTGTTACTGAGAGAACATAGTACAAACATGCTGCTGCATACCTGCAATATTGATGTTTAACCACTGTTACCATATCAGATTTTACAGAGTTCATGAACTTTTTGTCCATACCTCATACATATTTTTTATATTGCTTATTTGTATTGCTGTTTTAGTGTTTAGCAGCTGGTGTTATACAATTATATTTGACTGAAGCTCCCTTACATAAAGATTGGATTAAAAAGAATACAGGTATTATTACCTTGATAAGAGATAATCCAAGACGCAGTTTCTTTTTGCGATTATATTGTTTGCAAAGGAAGATAATGTTATGGGAACATGAAATCTATAATTCAATGGATTATAAAGCGCCAATGTCATATTTTCATACATTTGAGGCAGAAGATTGTATGGCTGGGTTTAATTTTGCAAGCGAAACTGAAGCTATTACATTAAGGTATGTTAAGGATTCTGGATATTTTCTGTCGTCATGTGAGGTCATAACGTTAGAGACGAGAAATGGCACACTGAGAATTCTTGCGTGTCAAATAATAAGATATTTGGATGAAACACTTTAGCGTCTTAACACAATTATAATATGTTCCAAAATCTATCCTTTTCTCTTGACAGTTAATAAACAGCCGTAAAATGAATGTGATATGAAGCCTAGTCATGTAGGCTTATACACAACTGCATGACTAGGCTTTACATGAATTTGATATGAATAAAAATGAACAAAAGTTTTATTACAAGTACGTCAGGTTAATTATAAAAATATATAAGGAATGATTTATAGAAATAATTACTTTCTTATATTTATATTTTTCAAATAGAAATATACTTCTTGGAAAATTAAATGCTAAACGTCAAAGAAGGCAAGAAAGGAAAGCAAAAGAAATGCAAGCTAGTAGTACTTTGCCTTGGAAGAATCAAAGTAAAATATCATCCTTTAGTGTCACATCAGGTCCATCAGGTAATTTGTCAAATGGTGCGCCTGCTACAGTTGGTGTTAATAGAAGTGCTTCTAGCAGTTCAATGTATAAAACTAAAAAGAAAAAAAGTGAACAAGATCTTAAGCGCAAGTTGACTAAGGATGATATCAGCCTCCCTTCTAATTTCAGGTATAGATTCAAATTTTATTTTGTATTATATGTTTATTAGTTATTTAAACCATACATGATTATTACTTTCATCTCTTTACAGACATGTGGCACACTTGGGATGGGATGTTAACAACAAAGGTTTAGAATTAGATTCTGTAGATTCACAATTACAACAATTTTTTAATAATGCTGGTGTTTCGGAATATGAACTCCAAGATAAAGGTACTCGGAAGTTTATTTATGATTTTATTGAAAGGAACGGAGGTATGAGTGCAGTGCAAGAAGATATTCGGCCATTGGTTAATGCAAAAAATAGTAATGAACCTCCTGCACTGCCACAGAGGCAGGAATATCCTCCACCTGTTCCAGCACGAACAATACCTGTGAGTTTTATTCTGATATTGATAATATTAATGTTAATTAATAGCTTTATTAACTAACATTTTTGTTTTTTACTATATAAACAATAAGTATAAATTTTATTAAATAAATTATAATTTTCTATAAAATTTATAATAAAATAAAAATATTGGATATGTAGGAATGAAAATGTAGATATCCAATAGTTGTAGGATATAGAAAAGTATAACGTTTAATATGGGATAAGAAATACAAAGAAACCGAGATTAACTCTTTCGCTCGAACAACACTGAGGCTGAGCCTCGTACAACTCGAAATTATACACGACACAAAACACTTCAACACGACTTTTCGACTCGAAGGCTTCTCTGTTACTCCTGCTGCCTGGGCAACGGAATGCCCTTCGCTCGCTTGCTTCCGAAAAGACAAAACGACTCTCGACTCAGTTGTCATAAGACGATCAACTCTCTAGCTTCTGGATTCTTCGCAACACATCGTGACACGCACGCGACGCAATACACACACATACAACACACACACATACGTCTACATCACGTTACATTTCAATACTACACTCGGCCATTCTGCCATCACAGTTGTCCTCAACTGTAGCTACTCTTTACTCTTGGTCAGAATTCTCCGCATCATTCGCCCAAGGTTTCATATGATCCGCTGACGTAGAGGTCTGTAAGGGACCTTCATGTTCTCCGATCTTACTCACTAAATATCTATCATTTCGCAGACAACTTTTGACAGTATAAGGACCTAAGTATTTCGGCATTAATTTCGTTCCGGGTCCGAACTGAGTTCGCTTTATCGCTACCAAATCGTTCTCTACGTATCGCTTGGGTTCTTTACGTCTCTTATTATAGCATCTCTGATTCTCCCGTTGAACTTTAAGAATATTTTGCTTCGCTAAAAGTCGTATCTCGTCTCTTTCATTCTGAAAAATAGTAGCTAACTCTGAATCAATTAATTCTTTAACACGCGGGTTACTCTTAAGGCGCATATGTGTTCCTAAAAGTAAGTTAAACGGTGTAAATCCCGTGCTTCTACTCGGTATTGAATTTATATACTGTTGCGCAATATCTAAATACTTAAACCATTCATCTGGTTTCGGCGTCGTCAATTTAGTCAGCAAGGGTATCAGAGTTCGGTTGATTCTCTATACTTGACCGTTAGATCGTGGTACGCCAGTCGTGGTAAGTACATGCTCAATGTTCTCTTGCTTACAGTATTCTTTAAACTCTTGAGATGAAAAGGCAGTACCTCTATCAGAAATAATTCGTCTCGGATTTCCAAAAATCACAGCCTGTTTTTTAAGTCGATCTATTACTTCAGATGAGCATGTACTTTTAACGGCGTAAAACCAAACGAATTTACTGAACGCGTCAACAATTACAAGGATATGTCGGTAATTCTTTTTCGTAGACGGCAAAGGACCCAAGTGATCGATATGATAAGTATCCAACGGTACACTGCCTTTATCAATCGTATGTAACCAACCGTCTTGTTTACCTTTCTTCCGTTCCGCTAAAATACAATCAACACAATTAAATACTACCTTCTCGATTTTCGCACGCATATTCGCAAACCAATAATCTCTTTTAACTAAAAGCTCTGTTTTATCAATCGAGAAATGCCCTTGTTCATGAGCTCGTCGTATTATTTGTAACTGCATAAGCTTCGGCACCACTAATCGCACATCGTTATCACACAATCTAAATAATAGTCCATCACGCATAATATAATCTTTGGTAGACCACGATTCGCTAAATCAATAATTCGTCGCATTTCGCTATCTTCACTTTGCGCTTTCTTTAATTTGACAATTAATCCTTCATCGTCCTCATCTATCGCAAATATATTCGGTAACGGGTTACGACTAAGTGCATCTACATGAGTCATGTTTTTCCCTGCCCGATGTTCTATCGTATACGAGAATTCCTCAAGAAGTAATGCCCATCTCGCTACTCTAACGCATAAATTCTTTTTATTCATCGTTAACATAAACGCGCGGCAGTCCGTAACAATTTTAAATGGAATACCTAACACATAGACTCTAAATTTCTGCAATGCTTTCACTATCGCAAGGACTTCGAGCTCGTAGCTATGATACTTTTCTTCGGCTTCTGTGGTTTTCCCACTCGCATAATACACTGGATGAAACATTCGATCGTCACTATTGCGTTGCATTAAAATAGCACCGTACCCGTATTTAGATGCGTCTGTATGTAGCTCTGTTTCACGATTCGGACTGTACAATTGCAATACCGGTTTATCGCTTAACAACTTTTTAAGTTCGCGGAAAGCAGTTTTTTCTTCTTCACCAAAATGAAACGATACATTCACTCTTAACAAATTCGTTAACGGACGTGCAATCAATGAATATCCTAATATAAATTTTCGAAAATAACTCGTAAGGCCAATAAAGCTTTGCACCTGCTTAACATTACTCGGTTCCGGAAATCGCAACACAGCTTCCGTTTTACGCGGGGAGGGGCGGATAGTACCGCTCTCGACAACATGTCCTAAGTATTCAACACTCTTTTGCAAAAAACGACATTTACTCCAATTTATAATTAGTCCGCATTCGGCGGCTGTCTCTAATACAATCTTTAATCGTCTCAAGCCTTCTTCTTCGTCTGACGCCGGAATGATAACGTCATCTATATAACTCGAAGCAATTTTCGATTGAATATGTACTCTAAGTACTGCATTAATGTATTTTTGGAAAACCGCGGGTGAGTTACACAAGCCAAAAGGAACTACTAAAAATTCGTATTGCCCATCTGGCACGATAAATGAGGTATATTTACGACTGTCTTCGTCCAGTGGTACGTGAAAAAATCCATTCTTAAGATCAAGAGTGGTAAAAACTTTAGCATCTTGTAACGAATCTATTTGATCTTCGATAAGCGGTAATGGAAATCGATCTTTCACGATTTTTTTATTAAGTTCTCTATAATCTACACATAATCGCGTCGCGCCGTTTTTTTTTTAACTAACACCGGACTCGTGTACTCAGATAATGATGGCTGTATAATATCGTCTCGTAACCATTCTTTAATATGCGCGTTCACTTCGTCTTTTTCCGCTTTGGATAATCGTCGCGGTCGCTGATACACGGGTTGATCGTCCTTGACTACAATTGTCATTTTAATGCCTACGTCGCGAGTTTTTACGGGTTTATATGCTTCAATTAAATTTTCAACTTCGCGCCTGTGCTCTTTATTCACAATATCCGATATGTCAACTTCGTTCATTCCGCAGTCGTAATCTATACTTAAGATTTCGGGAATATTATCAGTCTCTTGTACCGTTTTCTCTATTTTTGTGATCGTTACTTCTCCTTCTCTAGCTCTAAGATCTATGGTGTTCAAGAAATCTGCACCGATCAATAATTCGTGCTGCATAAGATCGTCGGGAATCACATAAATGTCTATCAAGAATCTATTATTATCGACAACTAAATTCGCGGAAAATCTACCTAATGTTGTATTATTCGGCGCTCCTACTTCACGGAAACGAATTTCACCTTGCTCAAACGGCGGAGAGCCTAATTTAATATACTTGTCTTCTCGTATCAAAGTCAGATCACTACCGGTGTCTATTAACGCGGTAATCTCGTATCCGTTTACTATAACTTTCTTTCGATATTTTTTATGCACGGATTTCAACACGCTACACACTTCTTTCGGCACGACTTTCGGAGTATGTTTTTTCGGACACTGCGCGGCCACATGTCCATACTCACGGCACTCGAAACACTTTACACCTTTATCTTTCGTGGGGCACTCTGCTGCGAGATGCGTCGCTGCACCACAGGAATGGCATCTTCTTCTTTGATGGCTGTCTTCTGCGTCGTAGTCGTAGCTGCATCCCCTTCGTCGCTGGGCTTGGCAGGTCGCTTCCGGTCGCCGTTCTTCGGGATTGTGCCGCTATCCGTCTTTCCTCGTAGCATCACTTTGTCGAACGCTTTTCGTAACGAGGCTGCCGAATCAAATCTTTGAATGCGCGCCTGATCGCGAAGCGTCAGGTCTGGAATTCCATCGATAAGATAGTCCACCATGTCCTCTGGGTCGATGGGTACTCGATTCGCAAGTATCATTTTCTCGTGGAAATACTCGCTGAAACTTTCACCTCGTTTCCAAGAACGTTCTTCAAATTTCTTTCGCAAAGCCACTCTGCTCGGTCGATGAAAGAACATTGTTCTCATCTGCGCTAACAAATCTTCAAGATTCATCTGAAGAAATTCGGGCTTTGAATGGAACCACTCGCTCGCCTTGCTTTCCAGCCTTTTGCCCACAAGAATTTTCGCTTCACTTTCATCAAGTTTGTATGTCGTTTTCAATAATTGCAATTGTCGTTCCCATGTTTCAAAACAATCGTCGTTTCCGTGGAAGGGACTTAGCAAATCCGCGATAGCTTGAATGTCCATCCTAGGCCGTCTTGATTCGAATACCGACGACGCTCTTGACGAATGACTGTCCACTGGCTGATTTCGCTGTTGAAAATGTAACAACTCTATTTCCTTACGCGCCAATATGAGCTCTCGTTCGGCTAACTTTGCTTGTTTCCTGGCGAGTTCTAGCTCACGTTGATCGCACTGCGCTGATCCGGAAGTCGTTCCAGCAGCGGTTGTATCGATTTCACGGGTATCATCGTCTCGCTGTCGTTGTCTTTCTTTGTCCAAAATCCACGAGCCGTTCGGATCCTTTTCCATAAGCCTGTTAAATAACTCGACTTTCGTCCCGGTTGTAATCAAGCCAAAGGACTTGCACATATCTCTCAACGCTTGCGCTGAGAAATCGTCGGCCTTCTTCATTGTACAGCTTCTTTATCACACAACACACGATCACAGATCACGCTCTTGCAGTTTCGTCTCTCTCTCTCAATCCTGGTTCTGGCTTTCTCGATCCCGGACGAGCCCCCAAATTTGTAGGAATGAAAATGTAGATATCTAATAGTTGTAGGATATAGAAAAGTATAACGTTTAATATGGGATAAGAAATACAAAGAAACCGAGATTAACTCTTTCGCTCGAACAACACTGAGGCTGAGCCTCGTACAACTCGAAATTATACACGACACAAAACGCTTCAACACGACTTTTCGACTCGAAGGCTTCTCTGTTACTCCTGCTGCCTGGGCAACGGAATGCCCTTCGCTCGCTTGCTTCCGAAAAGACAAAACGACTCTCGACTCAGTTGTCATAAGACGATCAACTCTCTAGCTTCTGGATTCTTCGCAACACATCGTGACACGCACGCGACGCAATACACACACATACAACACACACATACGTCTACATCACGTTACATTTCAATACTACAGATATAATAAAGGAATTTATTATTATATTATTAAAATAAATGTTATTGATCGCAAAAATTTTATATATATATGAAATTGTATTTCTTTTATAAAAACTTTTCAAATAATATTTTTAGAATACTCTGGCTAGTTACACTTATTTTCAAGTCCTTAATTTGTCACAAACTAGTCCGTGAGACCGCTCAACTTTGTTGTATTGTTATTTTCAATCTAATTAATATTTTTGAGCTTGTGATATAGGAATTGGAAATACATAGTCTAAATAAGATTTATGATAATATCAAGTTAAGAAAGTGATTTTAGTTTAAATTGAACTTATTATAAAGAAACTAGAAAATTATGTTATTATGTGAGAACTGTTATAGAAAACTGAAAAACATTCAGCGGTCCACTGGATCGAATATGGCAAACTAGGGTTAATACATAGATATATTATAAAGATTATAAATATTATCTTATATTGAAAATTTTATTACATAATTTTGCATAAAATTGCATAAAATAAAAATATTTTTAGTAGATTATACTAGATTAATATCTTTAATCTTTAAATCATAAACTTAATTTATACTTCTATACAAGGTAAGCCATTTCAATTAATCTCGCAATTATCTTCTAAACTATTCGTTATTCGAAAAAAATATTTAGAATAGAACTTACTTTATTTCGAGAGGGACATCTTTTGATGGTCACAAATCTTGTCTAGTGGAGATGCTTCTGAGATTTAAAGGTAACCTTTATTTTTTTTAATGACTTTTTCAAGAACCCTTTATTTTATTTTATTACTTTTTCTATTAATCAATTTTTGAACAACCTTTGTCTGAAACACTTTTATTTGTCTAATATTTTTTTAGATATTCAAGAAAAATTCAGTAAATTTTTCAATATTTAGCTTACGATATCTTGTAATTGTTTGTTGGAGTAAAAAGTGGTACAGAACTTTTTGACTTGATTTGGTCTTGAGAATATGCTGTTGCAATAGTGTCCAAAAATAGAATATTGTGTAAATTACGTTAACATATATAAGTGTTTATAAAGGTAGGGCTATCGCAGCAGCATATTGTTGAAACCAAATTAAGTCAAAAAGTTCTGTATTATTTTTTCCTCCAATAAACAATTATCAAGATATTATAAGTTAAATATTGAAAAATTTACTAAATTTTCCTAGAATATCTAAAAATATATTAAACAAATAAAAAAATGTTTCAAACGAAAGTTATTCAAATTGATTAATAGAAAAAGGTGATAAAATAAAAAATAGAGTTTCATTTAAAAAAACAAAGGTTACCTTGAAATCTCATACACCTCCACTAGGCAAGATTTGTGTTCATCATAAGATGACCTCCTCAAAATAGAGTTAGTTCTATTTAAAACATTTTTCCGAATAACAAATAATTCGGGATAATCACGTGGATTAATTAAAATGGTTCTATAAATATATACATATATATATATATATATATATATATATATATATATATATATGTATGTATATATGTCAAGCATAAAACCAAATAAAAACGCTCACTGAACGAAAAAACCGATTACAACGCGTTCTGGCATATCCAAAAAGGCGTATCCAACGCGAAATGTGGAAACGTGTCAAAAATGCTCACAACGCATTCTAGCAGTGTGAAAATGCCACAATGCGTTGTGGACGCTTATTGATACAGCCATGACACGATGTAATAAAAATAAAATTATAAAGAAACTAAATTATAAAGAAAATTAACAGTTAGTCTACATAAGGCTAACTGTTAATTATCTTTATAATTTTATTTTTATCAAAAACATCTACATTGCGTCATGGCTGTATCAATAAACATCCACAACACGTTATGGCATTTTTACATTTCCAGAACGCGTTGTAAGCGTTTGTGAAAGTTCCACGATACAAATTTTGCATTATGGCCTTTTTGAATATGCCAGAATGCGTTGTGGTCGGTTTTTTCGCTCAGTGAGCATTTTCTGTTTTTGAGCCCAACATGTATAATCTTATTTTTTATATATATACCTTTTTACATATAACAATTTTATTTATAACAATATTATATGTAGCATTAAAATATAATATTAAAATAATATACAATTGTATATATAACAATAAAAACGCTGTATTGTGTTTCAGCATCAAACACGTATTGCTCCGCCTTTACCTCCAAATCGTTTTAGCACATCTGCATTACCAAGTGTGCCATCTAGCCTACCTCCGAGTGTACCTTTAATTGTTTCGTCCAATATTCCACCAGTACACAGAATCTTACCATCAAGACCACCTCTACCAACTATAACATCGGCACCAGCTCTTCCACCACCTCCACCTCCACCTCCACCTCCACCTCAAGCTTCAACTCCAACTCCAGCTCCAGCTCCAGCTCCAGCTCTAGCTCTAGCTTCAGCTCCAGTTAGAGCTTCTTCGAAAATCAGTACAAACATTCCTGCACCACCACCTCTGCCACCTTTGTCAGACTTGAATAGCCCCAACAGCACAAATGTTACTAATAACAATAATGAAGACTCAATCACAGATCTTAGACCAATGCTCATGGAATCTATTAGAAGCGGTACAATTTTAAGGGTATGTACAAACATGAGTGATCTATGATATTTTTGACTAAGAATTAATTTGTTTTACAAAAATTCATCAATTTCTTTTTTTGCATTTTCTCTTTTATACTAAAATTACATAAACGTAATTATATATATAAAAATATTATTTTTCTAATTTTTTAGATCTTTGTATTTTAATCTTTATTATAGAATTGATGTATATGTGTAATATGTGATACTGTACATTTTCATAGACAACGATTCATCTCATGTCAAACTAGTAAAGCAAGTTTGAAAAATACCTCTCCCGTTCCATGTAGTAGATTTATGTACATGTGTATATTTTATATACGTGTGTGTGTGTGTGTGTGTGTGTGTGTGTGTGTGTGTACACAGAGCCAAAAAGTATTGACAAGGAGTACAAGAATATGCAATAAAAAATAGGTCAAATTTAAAAAATTCAAATTTTGTATTTGACCCTGACTTGACTTTAACGACGCCATCTAAGGTCAAACTGATAAGATCAGTAAATAGATCTTTTTAAACCCTATAAGTTTTGTCTAAAACATTTTTTTGTAAAATGCATAGTTTTCGTAAAATTAAGGGATTTTCATACTTTTGGTAAACCCTGTATATAAATCTACTAGATAGGACAGTATATGGATATCTTTCAGACTTACTTTACAAGTCTGGTATGGGACAAATCGTTGTCCAAGGATGTAATATGTGATGCTGTATGCATCTTGTCTATGCATTGTGTAGTATGTATGAGAGTATCTACTTTACCAGAAACCAAGTATATAGCAATAAATAGTTATTTTATTTTTAATTCCATGTTACTGTAAAATTAGGATTATGGAATTAAAATTCTTCCACTTCTGTATGGAGTTTTGTTTTTCATGTTTTCTAAGATAATTATAATCTCTAATTATATTGTAACGTTTTTTAATTTTAATTAATTTGTTTTATATTTATACTTCAATCAAATGTACAATATCATTTTGTTTTATCATTGGACTATCAAAACTTACAAATGTAAGTGTGTAGATTATATGAATAATGTCATACTTTAATTCTTGATAAGAAATGACATCATAAAATATTCAAAAAGATTGATTTCTGTTGTGATAACGAGAGATAAGATTAAAATTCTATTTCTATACTTTTAATCTTTTATAAATTTCTGCTTCCTAAAGATTAAAGAAAAAATATACATTTTAAACAAATATTAAAATTATATAATAACTTACTTGAAATACTATCTATATTAATTCTGAAATATTATATGTTAAATATTATATGTTAAATGAAAATAGAATAATATAAATAAAATTATGCTGTTCTTGGACTCTATTGTATATAAAAATGAAAGAAGAAAGCATTAACTTTCTGTTCTTTAATGTTTTTAGTATTTAGTTTAGTAAATACGTTTAAATAATATAGAAAATGGTATAATATAGAAAATGAAAAAATAAGGTAAAAAAATAAACGGTAAAAAAGGAGAAGAAAGAAAAAGAAAAAATGAGAAAAAATCTAATTGTTTTTATCTGAACAAATATATAAATCTTTCAAGCTAATTAATTGAAAAAAAAAATAGAAACGAAACAATCTCAATCTTAGTCTTAACTATATCAGAAACATGATTTGATAGATATTTTACTTTATAGAAAGTTGATAAGACAGAGATCAAACCAGCATTAGTTGAGGATTCAAGGGGAGACTTGCTACGACAGATACGTGAAGGCATTGAACTGAAACCTGTTCGAAATGAAGCAAAATCTAATACAGTACCTGCACTTCGTGGTGGTTTGGCCGACGCATTATCTAGAGCTCTGGCTGAACGATCTCGTGCAATTCATAGTGAAAGCGAAGAATCCACTAGTGATACTACTGACGATGATGAATGGGATGATTAAATCAGGTTAGTTAATTAATTTATATTATGTATTTTAATCATATGCTTATTCAGTCTGTTGTATGTCATCTTTACTGTATTTATTTTTTATATTAACAAAAATACACAAAAATTCTTTCAGATAAAAAGTTTGTAATAACATACTACTGTGATAAATATATTATTGATAGAGACATTAACAAAGTTATCTATAAATATGTAACATAAATGACTCAATTTTAATATCCAAAGAAGAATATAAATTAGATAAAAATATTTAAAGGGAGCCACTTAGATATAAAATTGAAAATAAAGGCATTATATACAAAAGATAGGACAGGTAAGGGCAGATTATAGCTATTCTAATATTTTAATATTTTACAGAAAGAAAGTTACAATATGTTTGGTATAAGTGTTAACATGTAAATATTTTTTTAATTAGTAGAGTTTGAAGAAGTCCTTTGCACAAAAGTTGCTTTATGTTGCAATTTCTAAAATATATACAATCATTCTTTAAAGTCATTTTTCAACTATGATATTTCAAACAGAATAATATATCTGGATTAAAATAAATACATAGTTTATATGTACGTGTTATATAATAAGTAACTTTATTAGAAAAATAAATATCCAATGAAATATCATGAACAAATAATTAGAATCAGACCGTTCTGTTTCACACATATTAATCTGTCATAACAATGCTCTATAATAAAATAAAAAAAATATTTTATTTAAGAAACTACTAATTTTGAAATATCTTTAGAAAACGAATGATTTGAAATCTACACGTGTGTAAATCATTGTACAAATCTTACAAAATAAAATAATTTTTATCTAAAAAATTTGTTATATATCTTTACTAGATATACTTATAGTTTAATACTTTAATCAAATGTTACATAATTCGTCTGTTTCTTTTCCAGCTGCACTGACTGAACTAGACTGAATTGGTGCAATAAGTTTGGCCGGTATTCATAGTTATTTAAGACCGACTTAAGTTCAATCTTAAGATGTCATGAACCAGAGCCATATTAGCGTCTTAAGACATTACTTAAGACGATCTTAAAGACTACGAATAAAGAGTGAGACAAGTATATTCTGTTTTACTCTAATTTACTGCATCAGTGTGACCGTGTGACCCAGTTCAGCTAGTGCAGCTAAAAGAAACAAACCCAATATTATATAATAGGTATAATATTATATAATTATAGAAATAACTATTAAAATTTTATTTGACATAAAGTATTAAGGGGATCCTATAGTGGTAGTTGTTACCGACATTTAATTAAATACAAACAACTTTTAATTAGTTTTACGGAATTGCGAAACTTTTTTACAGAATTAAAAAGTACTCACAAAAATTTAGAGCGCTATAATCGATTTTAAAAATTAGATATAGGCGCTGTAGGGAAAACGTGTAAGAACAATATCGTGCAATTAAATCTTGAGGGCTACTTCGACCACAGAACATATAACTTCGACCAAGCTCCGATTAACTTAAAGGCTGATTTATGATGACCATAAGTGCTGGTCTATGTACAACCTTGCTTTAAAGGGTATTTAAGCTCTAGCCTAGAAATTGACCAATCACAGTCGAATAATCTCCTCAAATTCCATTGTGATTGGTCAATTTCTTAGGGCTTAGGGCTTAAAACACCTATTGTAGACTGGGATTAATGCTAGGTGTACAATGCGAGTCGTAAAGTCGTGAGTCGTAAGAATTGACCATTACAATCAAATTTGAGGAGAATAATCGACTGTGATTGGTCAATTCTTACGACTCACAACATTACGACTCGCATTGTAGACCTAGCATTAGTGCTCGTCTACAATAGGTGTTTTAAGCCCTAAGGGTGCTGTCACATGGCAGTCAGAAATTCGGAAAACGGAATCTCGGAAAAGTAACGGATAGAGTCCCTTAAAATAGGAGTCCGGCCAATCTTGTCGGCAGTTTCATTGGTCGGGAAAGAAAATGGCGCGACCAATCATTACTGTCAAAATTCCACTCCAAGTGCGGCGGTAATTTGAATTTGATGAAACAGAAAATAAAAAGAAACTCTTCTATTTTATTAAATAATGAAATTTATTTTACAATAGAATGCATTGCCATAGTTTTGCTATTGTAAAGTGGCCGTCGCATACATCCTTTAACACAATTAATTCTTATCCTATATTTAATAAAATATTTCATAATCTTATTAGCTAAATTGTGGCAATTTTTTAAATTTTCATGCTTAATATTACTCATTTTTCTTAAAAAAAAATTGCAATAAATTACATTTTATATTTAATGAATTTAAATATGGTAAATATCTACGAATAATAATTTCCATTTTATAAAAATAGTTAAAAGTGTCATTGTTAACAAAAAATAAAGTTTCTTCTTTGAAGCATCGCATGTGAAGAAATTTATAATACTTATAATTAGAATTATATTTTTTTGATCCTGCAGAATTTATACATTCTTTACAAACTTTATAATTTTTAGAAATTTTCGAAATAATATAACCGCAAACAGAATAGAAAGCTTGTTTTTCATTATCATCTAGTGTAATTATTTTTTTTTTAACGGAATCGGGAATGTCAGGAACTTCTAATGTTGTTTTTGTTAGTTTATTCTGTTTATTCTGTTGTTGAGAACGTTTCAAAAAATCAACAAGAAAAACATTATTATCGTCTTGTTCATAACTTGTATTTTTCATTTCTTGCATATACTGAGAAACGCTTAAAATTTTCAAACTCTGTTGAAATTGTAATGCATTAGGTGTGGGAAATTTTTTTCTTAAATTTGAAAATACATTTTCTACAAAATTATTTGTAAATCGGCTACCCAATACATAAAAATATCCGCGTTTTTCAATTAAATATTTAGTTAGCTAATATAAGATTTAGTTGTGATCGATATACCATCAGTTTGAACTGGTTTAAATATTTCTTTCTTTCGTCCAATTTTAATGGTTCGAAATAAATCTATGAATGATTCTAGGAAATTGATTTTTTCATTAAATTTATTTTCAGATTCAACATGACCAGTTTTTTTCCCTAACGCAAGTGAGAAATGTCTTGAAGTTATAAACGTAAACCATTTTGGGACTATTTCAATGAAAAAAGCTGTTGTGTTATAATTTTCATTATTGTTTTTTTCACTCATATAATTCAATGTGCTGCTCGTAGTTCGATTGAATAGATTTACTGCCTTATTAACTTTCATTTTATTAAATTGACTCATTGTAAGAACATCTTTGTTCAATTTTGGAGCAAATTTAAAAAACATATTTTCTTGTTCCGCGACTAATTCCTCAAGATGTAACCATTGAACAATAGATGATGGTAAATTTAAATCTTCGACATAATTTGGTGGTAAAATAATACTTCTATTGTTTATTAATGCGGCTTTTAGATTTTTTAGAAGATGAGGGCCATCAGCAAAAAAGAAGAGTCTACGTTCTGAATCGATTGGATGAGGCACAGAGTTTTGAATGGAAAACTTATTATTATTAAGCCCAAAACTTCGCCACATTTTTTAATTAGGTGCTCCCATATCAGATGTAATGGCATGCACATAAAGACCTATTCCTTCAGCCTTTTGAATAATTTCATTAATAATAGGTGTTAATCGTGCACCATCAAAACCTTCGGAAGTAGTAAAATGATATGCAACAATTTGCTTCCATCTTTCGGAAATACCACCAAGCATGAAAACTAAACCATGTGTAGCACCAGAGAGAAACCTGAGAGAGGCCATCCCGGCATTTTTCGTCAATTTTTGTGTGTCGCGTGTTCCGACGCGCCACCTGAGAAAGTGCAACTCAACTACGTCGTTTCGCTCGGTAACCGCGCACATGGTTTGCGTCCGTGCTAATGGTTCGGGTCCGAACTAGCCAGTTAGAGGGGATATGCTGCGACCGCGGCGGCCGCGTTCGACCGGCCCGGCGCACAGTGGAACCGTTTGCGCGAATCGCGGAAAAAATTATGTTACTTGTAAAATATGCAATGAATTATCATAGAACCTTTCAATGTTGACTTATAAAAATTGCAAGTGTATATTTATTAAAAATTAATGATAGGAACAAGTATTTGATTGAAATTAAATAAAAATTCAATTTATACATTTAATTTACGTATAAGAGCAAAGTAATTCTTGCGTTTCATCGTTAAAGGTCAATCCAGATAAACGTGCATAAGCATATGCATGAAGAAATGGATTGGTCTATTTCCTTATGCACATGTATATGGACCAATCAATTTTCTTATGCTTATGTTTATGCGCTATGCAAGTTTGTCTGGATAGACCTTAAGTCTAAATTTTTTTATGTGGTTTACTTCTTAAACTAGTTATGAACGGATCGGATGACACGACGAGCATCATATATGCATAACATCTTCATTTGTAAACAGACGGCTACTTTTCTACTATGATTAAGTCGATATCGTTTATAGTCCTTATTTCTTGCCTCTTGAGCTTTTTCCGATAATGTCCCAACAGGTAACGCTGCATAATTTCTATAATTTCCTTACCGTGAAAAAGAATTTTATGAACGGTAATTGGCATAAAGTACCAAGAATATTTTTCAATAAATATTTCCGCTGCCTTGTACGCATAAGAACTGAATTTTTCTGAATTTATTTCTTCACCACAATTAATCGTTTGTAATATTGTGGAAAATCTTCTGATCAATTCCTCGTCAACTCCAGTTATTTCTGCTGTGATTTTTGGATCAGAATTGCTACCCAGACGACATTAATATTACAGAGAGTTCGGCGTCAAATAATTTACAAAAATTACTAGATCATACTGCAAAAAGACTATTTGAGACAATAGATAAGGAAAATATGGTTGATGTCAAAGAATTAACATTGCTCACGAAATGGCCGGGGTTGTGATGGATCATCAGGTCAGAGCGAATACAAACAAAGTTTTATGGACAAAGAAATATCTGATGAATATATGTTTATGACTTCATATTGGTGTTCTTACATCTTACTTCATTTTACAAATAAATATTATTATTTGGAATAATGATCGACCTTCTTCAACGAGATATTGCAGAGCAATACAATTTAAATACACAAAAAAAACTGCTGAAAAAATAAAAAGTGAAAAGCAACGTATGGATGACGAAATTGCTCAATTACGAGAAACAAAAATAGAAAAGTTCGAAACCACATTCAAAATAAATCATTAAATGATATTTACGATGATAGACGGTAAGGTAGCTCAAGCTGTAACCCACACACGCCTTCATCATCTTTGTGTGCTTCATTTGCGGATCCAAACCATCTCAAATGAACAACTTAACAGAAATTAACAAAAGGTCTAACAAAGAAGAGGCACTCAAATCAGGAATGTCACCCTTGTACGCACGAATCAAATTCATGGAGTGTATATTACATATTGCCTACAATTTGTCTTTCAAGAAGTGGTCAACAACGCCAGAAACACGCGTTCAAAAAGAAGAAAGAAAAAGAGAATACAAGACGCTTTTTATAATAAACTTGGACTGAGGGTAGACATCGTTAAACAAGGTTCCGGATCATCTAATGACGGAAATACTTCTCGACGATTTTTTGCTGATCCAAAAATCACAGCAGAAATAACTGGAGTTGACGAGGAATTGATCAGAAGATTTTCCACAATATTACAAACGATTAATTGTGGTGAAGAAATAAATTCAGAAAAATTCAGTTCTTATGCGTACAAGGCAGCGGAAATATTTATTGAAAAATATTCTTGGTACTTTATGCCAATTACCGTTCATAAACTTCTTTTTCACGGTAAGGAAATTATAGAAATTATGCAGCGTTACCTGTTGGGACATTATCGGAAAAAGCTCAAGAGGCAAGAAATAAGGACTATAAACGATATCGACTTAATCATAGTAGAAAAGTAGCCGTCTGTTTACAAATGAAGATGTTATGCATATATGATGCTCGTCGTGTCATCCGATCCGTTCATAACTAGTTTAAGAAGTAAACCACATAAAAAAAATTTAGACTTAAGGTCTATTCAGACAAACTTGCATAGCGCATAAACATAAGCATAAGAAAATTGATTGGTCCATATACATGTGCATAAGGAAATAGACCAATCCATTTCTTCATGCATATGCTTATGCACGTTTATCTGGATTGACCTTTAACGATGAAACGCAAGAATTACTTTGCTCTTATACGTAAATTAAATGTATAAATTGAATTTTTATTTAATTTTAATCAAATACTTGTTCCAATCATTAATTTTTAATAAATATACACTTTTGCAATTTTTATAAGTCAACATTGAAAGGTTCTATGATAATTCATTGCATATTTTACAAGTAACATAATTTTTTCCGCGATTCGCGCAAACGGCTCCACTGTGCGCCGGCGCGGCCGCCGCGGTCGCAGCATATCCCCTCTAACTGGCTAGTTCGGACCTGAACCATTAGCACGGACGCAAACCATGTGCGCGGTTACCGATCGAAACGACGTAGTTGAGTTGCACTTTCTCAGGTGGCGCGTCGGAACACGCGACACACAAAAATTGACGAAAAATGCCGGGATGGCCTCTCTCAGGTTTCTCTCTGGTAGCACGTATATTTGTTTTTCCTTCAAAAAGTAAAGAAAGAAAGAAATTATGTACATATATATATATATGTATACATATATTAATTAGCACAGAACTTGAACTTTTCAGAAAAAGTAAAAAATATTTTATATATATATATATATATATATATATATACACAGGGTGTCCCACCTAGAAGTGGCCACCCCCTTTTAACTTTTAAACTAAAAAAGATAGACTGGAACAAATATATATGAAATTAAATGGTATTAAATAAGCTCTATTGTGAGCATAGTGGTTGATTGCAAAAGTGATCTGTATTGAAGAACGGAGAGGTATGCATAATTTTTTTAGAATAATGTATATATTCTGATATAATAAAGTTGTAGTGCTTTTTAAGACGAATACAATGATATATGACTGAATATAAATATTTTACATATTATACGAGTTTTATCGGTTTGAAATATCGAGGGCGACGTCTACTTTTTCAGTTTCGGTCCTGCGATGTAGCCAACTTCTGACTCGTGCGTACACTAAATATTATAATTAAATGACAACATGACATACGTCAATCTCTAACGCACAAGTCAGAAGTTGGCTACATCGCAGGACCGAAACTGAAAAGGTAGACGTCGCCCTCGATATTTCAAATCGATAAAACTCGTATAATATGTAAAATATTTATATTCAGTCATATATCATTGTATTTGTCTTAAAAAGCACTATAACTTTATTATATCAGAATATATACATTATTCTAAAAAAATTATGCATACCTCTCCGTTCTTCAATACAGATCACTTTTGTAATCAACCACTATGCTCACAATAGAGCTTATTTAATACCATTTAATTTCATATATGTATATTTGTTCCAGTCTATCTCTTTTAGTTTAAAAGTTAAAAGGGGGTGGCCACTTCTAAGTGGGACACCCTGTATACATATATATATATATATATATATATATATATATATAAAAAATATTTTTCACTTTTTGCGAAAAGTTGTCTACTTAATTTTATACATAAATATATAAATTTTTTCACTTTTTGCGAAAGGTTCAAGTTCTCCGTACTTACAATTAGAGTGATTTCACAATGACTCTTAGGAATCAGGAAGAATTGATTAATTACAGTTTAATTAAGAGAAGAATAATGGACTGTAATTGATTAACTTTTCCCGACTCTCGACTTCTGACAGCCATTGTGGAATCGCCCTCATGAAGAAATCTTACCTTCGCGATTAGGAATAGTAATATATCCAGTAACAGAGTTTGTTGACGGATTAATTCGTTCACCTTCTACAAGACTTACTTCATCTAATCCAATCATGCAATCTTTCTGACGATCATCATTAAATAGTGCTACCTTCTCCTTCAAAGCTTCGAAAATATCGTCACATATTCCGGGAGGAAAATTAATACCTTCAAGACTTCTTCTCAGTGTGCGTGTTGATGGTAGAGGAATATTTTGGTTTACCAGTTCTTTATAACCATTTTCTGTACATGAAAATCTAACTCGGAGGGCCTTTTTTATTGTTTCAGTAGACCATTTATATATTCGCCGCTTTTTAACATCACTTTGAAGCCACTCTATCTGGTCGTTGTTGAATACTTTACGTAATATATCTTTAGATTTCAATTTCCTTTTCTCACGTAATACTTTATTACAACGCTTTAATTTTAAATTTTGAATGATTAAAGCTTTCCTAGATTTTTCCGATTTAGATATAATTTTGTGTGCAATCTTGAGTTTATTCTGCGATTCTTCTAATTGTTGTTTTAATTCATCAATGTTTGGTTCTCTTGTTTTATTTACCTGAGAAAAAAACATTTTTTTGTTAATTATATTAATAACAATATTTTCTTTATTAATTATACTATACTATACCTTAATATTCATATATTTTATTCAAAAAAATAAGATTCATATAGTAAATATACATACTTCACAAGAGAGAGAAACGTCACTTGATAATAAGCAATGTGATTCAAAAACATTGCTTGCTGATTCAATTGATTTTTCCTCACAAGCATTGTTTGTTGATTCAGTTGAAGTTTCAAATAGTTCTGTTTTTTCATTTACCTGAGGAAAAAAACATTTTCTTTGTTAATTATATTAATAACAATATTTTCTTTATTAATTATATCAAGAGACACGGTAGTGTCTCGCGCCAAGTACACGCGAAGCGAGACCGCACCGTGACTCTTTTACGCGACGCGACGGGTTGCGAGTACCCGAGATGTTGAGATCTCGATAACGAGTGAACGGATCAAGTTTTAAGTAGGCTTGATCGATAGCTTGGGGTCCAATTAGGGGGGGGGGGGTTTCTCTCATAATATTCCGCTACGTGCCCTACGAGCGGAGATATTGCGACGCAAAGTCCAAATGAGAAAATTTATTTTTAAGATACTCCTACGTCGACCGTCTCTCATGCCATATCACGTGATCAGAGAAAATGTCCCTTTCACTTTTTCGACACTGGCGGCGCAGGTATCGCCAGTTTCGATATCGCGCGCGTATTTCGAACGATCTAGTAGGTAAATTATTAAAGGTCGATAGACTTATCGGTCAGAAGGAAGATTTCTATTTAGCTAAATTAAGTATATATATATAAAATATATGTATATTGATTCTTATGAATCAAGCTTGAATTCGATGTTAGGTATCCCAGGTTGCCGATGACGAGGTACAGATAGTGCGCTTCATAGTTTTCGGTGTCCAGGTGTAATAATACGTTGAATTCGATGTCTACGTGTTCCAGGTTGCCGATGACGAGGTCCACATAGTGCGCTCCGTAGTTTTCGGTGTCTACATGTATTAATACCTTGAATTCGATGTCCACGTGTCCCAGGTTGCCGATGACGGGATCCAGATAGTGCGCTTCATAGTTTTCGGTGTCCAGGTGTAATCGTACGTTGAATGCGATGTCTAGGTGTCCCAGGTTGCCGATGACGATGTCTAGATAGTGAGCTCCGTAGTTTTCGGTGTCCAGGTGTAATAATACGTTGAATGCGATGTCTAGGTGTCCCAGGTTGCCGATGACGATGTCTAGATAGTGAGCTCCGTAGTTTTCGGTGTCTACGTGTATTAATACCTTGAATTTGATTTCTAGGTGTCCCAGGTTGCCGATGACGAGGTCCACATAGTGCGCTTCGTAGTTTTCGGTGTCCAGGTGTAATAATACGTTGAATTCGATGTCTACGTGTTCCAGGTTGCCGATGACGAGGTCCACATAGTGCGCTCCGTAGTTCTCGGTGTCTACGTGTATTAATACCTTGAATTCGATGTCCACGTGTCCCAGGTTGCCGATGACGTGATCCAGATAGTGCGCTTCATAGTTTTCGGTGTCCAGGTGTAATCGTACGTTGAATGCGATGTCTAGGTGTCCCAGGTTGCCGATGACGATGTCTAGATAGTGAGCTCCGTAGTTTTCGGTGTCCAGGTGTAATAATACGTTGAATGCGATGTCTAGGTGTCTCAGGTTGCCGATGACGATGTCTAGATAGTGAGCTCCGTAGTTTTCGGTGTCTACGTGTATTAATACCTTGAATTCGATGTCCACGTGTCCCAGGTTGCCGATGACGGAATCCACATAGTGCGCTCCGTAGTTTTCGGTGTCTACGTGTATTAATACCTTAAAATTGATGTCTAGGTATCCCAGGTTGCTGATGACGAGGTCCACATAATGCGCTTCGTAGTTTTTGGTGATTAGGTGTATTAATAACTTTAAATCCAAATGTAGGACACGTAGATATTGAATTTGAGGTATTAATACACGTAGACACCAAAAACTACGGAACGCACTATGTGGATCTCGTCATCGGCAACGTGGGACACCTAGACATCGAATTCAACGTATTATTACACTTGGACACCGAAAACTATGGAGCGCATTATTTGTAACCCGTTATCGACAACCTGGGATACCTAGACATCGAATTCAAGCTTGATTCATAAGAATCGACTTAAAAATTCCCTAGCGGCAGAACTAAAATTATGTTATGACATAATAAAAATTCGTTGAATTAAAATTATGTCTAGACATAATAAAAACTGGACAAATTAAAATTATGTCTAGACATAATAAAAATTGGATGAATTAAAATTATGTCTTGACATAATAAATTTGGATGAATTAAAATTATGTCTGACATAAAAATAATTCCGCATTTTTATTATGTGTATACACATAATTTTAATTCATACAATTTTTATTATGTGTACACATAATTTGTTTTCGAATGAACGTAAAACGTATTTGTTACAATTTCTATCCATTATTGAAAATCGATATGCGCGACAAAAGCTCTTGTATATCATTAATTATGTTATTATTTATTATATATATTTCTATCCATATATTTTCAGTATTTATTAGAAAAGTTATTAGCATTTAGGATACGAATCTTTTTCCGTTAGTTTGTAAGTTTCATGATTAAAAAGATCATGTCGTATTATTAACATATACCTAAGATTTATAGAATCGTTATTAATTTTATTATATATCTCAATTGCGCGAATCTTAAATATGTTTTGTAAAAATTATGCATAATATTCCTATGCAAGGATATTTGTTTAATTATTTCTTCCTATTGCATTTAAGTATAGAAAAATATACAATTTCCATGTGTTTGCACTTTATATTTAATGAGCAGGCAATTAAATATATAATATGATTCAATTTGCACTATGTTTACATGACACCGTTAATCGGGTTTTATAATATCGGTAGTTGTCAGGAAGACCAATCGTAATCATTCTTCAGAAGAATGGAATAGTTGTGATTGACTGGCCTAAGAACTACCGATGTTATAAAACCCGATCAACAGTGCCATGTAAACGTAGTCATATGTCTCTTTATTGACTGACATATAGTTATATACTTTTAAATCTTTTTCTTTTCTAAAATTTAATCAATTGAATAGCAAAATGTATGAGAAATTTGACAGAATTGCTTTTATCAAATAGAATTAATTTGTGATTAGTTGAAGGAAATAAAAGAATAAACAAATCAGGTAAGTTTCAGACACGTGTTACAGGTGTCCATCTGTAATTATCAAAAACATCGATACCTGTAGATATCGGTACATATACAATTGCGAACAACATTCAGTAAGACACGCGAATAAAAATAAATAAAAAATTTTACAGTTAAAACGACTTATTAACATTAATCATGCTATATTGCGATTATGTTTTATGTTGAAATTGAAAAATATATACAAGGTGTACAACTAAAAGGGTTACAGATTATTATTTTTAAAAAACTAAGCAAAATATTAAATTGTTGTTTTCTTTAGAAATAATAGTCCGTAACACTTTCAGCTTCATACCTTGTAATACTGTTTATAAGATTATAAGGTATATTGTTTATAAGATTAAGATGCGTAACACACTACAAAAAGGCGTAATGTCCGTACAAAATTACCTTTTTAAAAAAAAAGTAAAAAAGGCGCTAAGTACACGCATAGTAGTGTATATGTATTATGTTGTTACCCTGTTATGTTGTTACCTCGAAAAAAGAAAAGTGGTAGTATTATACCTCCAAATAGCTTTACCCTGTACATACTGTTTATAAAATGCGTAATACTACAAAAAGGCGTGATATCCGTACAAAATTACCTTTTTTAAAAAAAAAGGTAAAAAAAGGCGCCAAGTACACGCATAGTAGTGTATATGTTGTTACCTCAAAAAAAGAGAAAGTGGTAGTATTATACCTCGAAAAAATATAAGTAACAAGTGGTAGACATAATCTTTATATCTCGAAAAATCTCGAAAAAGTCTAAGCAGTAGTATCTTTATTTCCGAAAAATTATAACCCAAGTGATACACATCACAAAATTATGTTACCTTATCAAAAAGAAGAGTCGCGCTTCAAGTGATCTATTACATTTACAAAAAAGAAATGATATCTCTTTAAATTACAGCGCCAATTACAGAGAGAACATATATATTGTTTCAAAAAATAATTGTTGCACTACTTTGAAAAATCTTTACATTGTGTCAATTAAAAAAGAATGTATGATAACAATTTTATTAGATTAAAAAATTTTATTTAAATTTCACAAGGAAATACAAGATATTTAAATACAAAGTTTACATGTGTATAGTGGTCACAAAGAATTACAGAGGTAACAGTACAAACTAAAAATATTTTATTAAAATATCCAACGAAAGAATACAATTTGTATTTAAATACAAAGTTTATATATGTATTTTTCAATAGAATAAAAGATTTAATCACAAAGAATTACAGAGGTAACAGTACAAAATAAAAATATTTTATTAAAATACATAAATTTTTCTTGTAAAAATACTTGGCGCTGCTAGACCTCGAAATTTTAAATAAATAAGGACAACAATAAATAAAAATAATTCAGAGAAGAATGCGACGAGAGTAACAAAATGATTATCAGCGTGGTGTGTATGTGCGAGCGAGTGATATGGTTGTGCGTGACGACGGCGAATAATGCGGCTTATAATTAAGTATAGGATAAGTTTATTTATTTATTTAAAATTTCGAGGTCTAGCAGCGCCAAGTATTTTTACAAGAAAAATTTATGTATTTTAATAAAATATTTTTATTTTGTACTGTTACCTCTGTAATTCTTTGTGATTAAATCTTTTATTCTATTGAAAAATACATATATAAACTTTGTATTTAAATACAAATTGTATTCTTTCGTTGGATATTTTAATAAAATATTTTTAGTTTGTACTGTTACCTCTGTAATTTTTTGTGACCACTAAAAAATACACATGTAAACTTTGTATTTAAATATCTTGTATTTCCTTGTGAAATTTAAATAAAATTTTTTAATCTAATAAAATTGTTATCATACATTCTTTTTTAATTGACACAATGTAAAGATTTTTCAAAGTAATGCAACAATTATTTTTTGAGGCAATATATATGTTCTCTCTGTAATTGGCGCTGTAATTTAAAGAGATATTATTTCTTTTTTGTAATTGTAATAGATCACTTGAAGCGCGACTCTTCTTTTTGATAAGGTAACATAATTTTGTGATGTGTATCACTTGGGTTATAATTTTTCGGAAATAAAGATACTACTGCTTAGATTTTTTCGAGATTGAACTATACTTTAATATTCATATATTTTATTCAAAAAAATAAGATTCATATAGTAAATATACGTACTTCACAAGAGAGAGAAACGTCACTTGATAAGCAATGTGATTCAAAAACATTGCTTGCTGATTCAATTGATTTTTCCTCACAAGCATTGTTTGCTGATTCAGTTAAAGTTTCAACACATAGTTCTGTTCTTTCATTTACTTGAGAACAAAACCATTTTTTTTGTTAATTACATTTTAATAACAATATTTTCTTTATTAATTACACTATATACTACTTAATTATATTCATACATTTTATTTGTATAATTAAAACTTTTCATAGTAAATACATACTTCGCAAGAGATAGAATCCTTTTTTGTACTATTGGTACTTGACAAAGGAAAAATTGTTGGCACAGCATTACACTTCAGTTTTCTTTTGCCATCTATACGCGGTTTTTCCCACATTTCTATTGGAAAATGAACCTGTTGATACAAAATAAATATTACTGATATCTTTCACAAATTTCCTATTAATATTTACAGATGTACTTACATCACAAATGCATGAATAATCATTAGGTTCCCAATTTTTTCTGTTTATATTTCTAGCCCATAATGTTCGTCTTGTTGGATTTTTTGGAAGTGTCTCATTGAATAACCATTTTCGCTTTTATTGCCACAATGAGGCACACAACAAACCGTCATCTGAAAAAATTAATTATTATTGTAAACAATTAGTCAAATATTTTAAAAGGTAAGGTTATAACATAGTTTTCATGCAACTTTTATATTAATTTCATATTTCATATATAAATTTTTCAATATTTTACATTTTTATAAATTAATATAGTAAAAATTTAAACAATAAAATTTGTCTTACCTTTTTATTAAATTTTTATGAATATATTCTTCATACAATCTCTGCGTTTGTATTTTTCACTGCCAGAAAACTGTCAGTTAAAAAAAATCTATAGTATATGTGACGTAAGATGCATTTACTATAGATCAACGACGCCATTTTATTTCTCCCTAAAAAGATTGGCCGGACTCCTATTTTAAGGGACTCTAGTAACGGAGAGGGGGTCAACCAATCAGAGTCAGCTCGATCGGTGCGATTTTTTAAGGGCCGGGCTTTCCATGGAACGACTTTTACGGAAAACTAAATGGCATTCTAACCTTAACATATTTTTAAATTAAAGAAATTTCTATATAATTTTAGAGTATAATAAAAAATACGTCAAAGCTTTATTTTTTAATAGACTACTACTACGCGGTAAGTATCTTTTTTCTTCTAAAACAATAAAAATAATTTTTTCAATTAGACATGCAAAAATTGCGGACTTGTCAGTCCGAAATTTTTGTGACTGGGCTCCCCATGGACTGATATTTCCGGAATAAGTAAAAATTGAAAAAATTATTTTTATTGTTTTAGAAGAAAAAAGATACTTACCGTAGTAGTAGAGTCTATTAAAAAATAAAGCTTCGACGTATTTTTTATTGTACTCTAAAATTATATAGCTTTAATTTAAAAATATGTTAAGGTTAGAATGCCATTTAGTTTTCCGTAAAAGTCGTTCCATGGGGAGCCGGCCCTTGAAAAATCGCACCGATCGAGCTGACTCTGATTGGTTGACCCCCTCTCCGTTACTTTTCCGAGATCCGTTTTCCGAATTTCTGACTGCCATGTGACAGCACCCTAAGCCTTAAAAAATTGACCAATCACAGTCAATTATTCTCCTCAAATTCAACTGTAATTGAACAATTTCTTGTAGTCTGATACGGGCTTAAGGCTTAGGGCTTAAAACACTTATTGTAGACCGGGACTTTTGCATATATGCTTATGCACCTATGCAAGTTTGTCTGGATTGACCTTAAAGGCCATCGCACACAAAATTGCATAGGCTGCATAAGCATAGCATAAGACCGCTAGACCAATGAGCATCCAGCATAAAGTCGCCGTATTGATTTACATAAGATGCTTATTGGTCCAGCGGTCTTATGCTATGCTTATGCAGCCTATGCAATTTTGTGTGCGATGGCCTTTAAAGGTCTATCCAGACAAACTTGCATAAGTGCATAACCATATGCATAAAGAAACGGATTGGTCTATTTCCTTATGCACATGCATATGGACCAATCAATTCTCTTATGCTTATGTTTATGGGCTTATGCAAGTTTGTATGGATATAGCTTAAAGGCCATCGCACATAAAATTACATAGACTGCATAAGCATGGCATAAGACCAATGGACCAATGAGCATCTTATGTAAATTAATGACGACTTCATACTGGATGCTCATTGGTTTAGTGGTCTGAAGCCCCTTGCACAATACTAGGCAACAGGCAATAGGAACAGGGAATAGAAATCAGAAATCATGTATAAATGCAGAATAAACAGTGACACAGGCAATAAACACAGAGTTTCCGTCACGTTGGAAATTCTGTGTCTATTGCCTGTTGCCAACCAATCAACCAACGTATAGTTGGCAAACTAATTAAAAATTATTGAAAATTATCTTACCCAATCGTTTGGAAATCATTTGAAGATATTTGGAAAAAACTTTTCAGAGTTTGGAAAACCATACAATAATCACAATTAATTAAAATCAATTAAGCGTATAGCAGAAAGTATCTAAAAAATATTTTTTTTAATCCAATCGCTCCAGAATCATTTGGATAAAGTGTCGATATAATTTTTATTATTTAGAAAACAACTGTATTTTAATAAAAATTAATTAAAAGTCAATATATTTTGTTTTAATGTCTGCACTATAGTGCAATAAAGTGCACATACTTCTCCTGACGACGAGTTGCAAGATATCAGCAACCTAAATAAACCTACAGAACCTTTTGCTTATAAAATTCTCGTAAAATGTCTGCAATTAAAGTTAGGTAATTAAAGGTAATATAAGGTAATTAAAAAATAATTACCTTATATTAATTTAGTAAGCTTTTCGGGTTTTTTCCGCATCTTCGTGCCCTAACAGCACGATATATTGCAGCAATCTTGCAGCAATCTTGCACGGCAAGCTTGTAATATTGCATGCAATATTGCTGCAATGCTGCAGCAATCTATCTATGTCCTACCCTGGGCAATGTTGTGGCAATATTGTAGCCATTTGTAGCGCAATTTTGCTGCAATGTGTAGCAATGTTGTGGCACATTTCCAATATTCACCCGGGATAAAAAATAGTATATTGTGCACCAAGGGGCGAAAGTAGCGTTTTTCAGACGAGTGTGAAGTTTTTCGCCCTCGCCTTCGGCTCGGGCGGCAAATCACACGAGTCTGAAAAAGCTTTCGCCCCGAGGTGCACACGATATTTTTCACAACACCTCTTTACGGAAATGTTCGACTTTTGAATGCCTGTAGAGTGTATGCGTTTGATGCTCCATTCACACAGTTTATACGCGCGTGTAGTTAAATAAAAAGAGAAAAAGAGAGTGATGTGGAGTCCAGAGACGAAGCCCTGGTGGGGTCCAGGGGCAAAGCCCCTGAGGGGGGGTGTGGGGGGCAAAGCCTACCACATAAAAAAATAAAATTAAAATAAAATTTAAAAAATATATACCTATATATAAATAATTTTAATTTTAAAATAACAAAAAAATTTCCAAAAAATGTAAAAAATAGAATTTTTAGAATATAAATATATCATTAGACTCGTGAAAATGTCAATAAATTAATAGACGGCGATACGAGTCAAGGGCGGTGCGCAAATAGAGAATTAATAGTTACAAAAGTATATATATATAACGAATTAAAATGTATATACGTATTATATACATATATTCCAACTTAATAAACTGCGCGTCGATTATTTGTCGGACTTGAAACACAGCTATCATTGGAACATTAATACCCTTTCCTCCCCGGAATTAAATCTACACGATTTAATTATTTAAAAAACTGTAAAGAAATTATTGCGAAAAATATGAATGTTCCAACGATAGCTGTGTTTCAAGTCTGACAAATAATCGGGGCGATCAGTTTATTAAGTTGGAATAAATGTATATACGTATATACATTTTAATTCTCTCTCTCGTTTTACTTCTGTAACTATTAATTCTCTATTTGCGCACCACGTACCGCGCTTGACTCGTATCGCCGTCTATTAATTTTTAGAAAATAATTAAAGAATATAATTTTTACAAAGAATAAGCATTAATTAGTGAATTTAATATTTACACTACAATTTTGGAATTGAAAGATTGGATTATTTTCTCTATTTTGTATTTTAGATGTTGATTCAGATGAATCTTCAGTCATGATACAGCCAGCAAGCGACACAAGTCGACACAAACGTCGTTTTATCTTTCTTTTTTGGCAATGAGTAACAAAGACAAAACGACACTTGTGTCGACTTGTCACTTGCTGGAAAGCTTCCTATATATGTTTTAAGATTTGCCCGTTACGTTATTTTCCGTCCGCTAAACAGGGACGAAAGTGGTCACTTTCCGCCCTAGGGAAGAAAGTGATCACTTTCGTCCCTGTTTAGCGGGACGAAAGTAAGCACTTTCCGCCCTAGGGAGAAAAGTGACCACTTTCGTCCCTGTTTAGCGGGACGAAAGTAAGCACTTTCCGCCCTAGGAAGGAAAGTGACCACTTTCGTCCCTGTTTAGCGGGGCGAAAGTGAGCACTTTCCGCCCTAAGGAAGAAAGTGTGACCACTTTCGTCCCTGTTTGGCGGGACGAAAGTAAGCACTTTCCGCCCTAGGGAGGAAAGTGACCACTTTCGTCCCTGTTTGGCGAGAGGAAAGTAACAAACTTTCTTCCCTGGCGTGAAATTGGCCACTTTCGTCCCTCTCTACAGGCATGGAAAGTCGAACTTTCCGTGGAGGTGTTGTGAAAAATTATTTTTTTCGAAATTTTATTACTATTTTATAACTAAATTTGTTTCTTAAGATGCAGTCTATGATTATCAATATTTTCTCGTATTTGAAAAAAACACTTATAGTGCGAGAGCCCACCGCAAAAATTTGGGTCCATCGCTTTTATGGATAAATTTACTTGCAAAAGGTAGTTTATAAGTCGTATTATCATAAACGATTGTCAACCAAACTCGTACCCCCTGCGTTATGAGTAATAAAAATTTATTAACAATTGGATTTCTAAGCGATTTGGGTCCATCGCTTTTATGGACGAAACTTGTTTCATTAGAAAGGGCATCAAATTCCCTTTCAGAAAATACCCGGCTGATTTGCCCTGGCCCTTGCAAAACCCAGGCTGATCATGATTTTTGACTCAACGCGCGAGTCAGATCGAGCGTGGCGTTTGAAATGCGCGCCGTAAACAAGGACAGAGCGTCACGCTTTTATTTATACTTTGGATACTATCTAATATTATAAATTTTTAAAGATCATAATTGTTGTTATTGTTATTATTTAATGTTTATGATTTTATAATATTGTGTAGGGATTATGAATATTTTTGATTTTTTTATCATTCATATTATTATATTTTATATGTTAATTATATACTTTTATCATTTATCATAGTTAAAAATATCATATTTCCAGATAAAAAGTATGGAACTGTCAGAGAACGTGATGTAAATTGGAATTTTGTCGAATATTTCCAAGTTTTTTACATTTTTGCTTCCTCATAGAGAAAGCTTTGTTTTCGTGAATTTCATATATGAACCTTTAATCGCGCATAAAGTTGGGTCTAGTCAATCAAATTTAAATGAATTATATATGAAATAGGGGTAGAAAAAACCAACGAAGAGATTGGTTTTTGAGTTTTTTCTGTCAATATCTTTAGATCGTTGTAAAACGTCGAAATATCGCCTAAAAATCGCCTGTCCGTATGTGTGTGTGTGTGTGTGTGTGTGTGTGTGTGTGTGTGTGTGTGTGTGTGTGTGTGTGTGTGTGTGTGTGTGTGCACATTTGATGTTGTGGTTGCACTAACTTCCGCAAATATTGAGATATCGGGTTGTTTTTTTTTGTAATCGATAGAGTATTGTTCAAGGAAGGTTGGTATTGAATTTGGCGATGATCGGTAAAGGGGTTTTTTTTTTAATTTTTGAATGTTTTTTTAGAAATGTCCGATTTGTATATGAATCTTTGATTGCGTATAAAGTTGGCTCTAATCAACCAAATTTTAAAAAATTATATATGAAATAGGGGTAGAAAAAACCAACAAAGAGATTGGTTTTTTAGTTTTTTTTGCCAAAATGTTGTAAAACGTCGAAATATTGTTTTAGGCAATAAATTTTAAGATTTATTTGATTAGACCCAGCTTTATACGCGATCAAAGGTCCATAATTTTGATTGCATATAAAGCTAAGTCTAATCAACCGAATTTATAAAAGAATTATATATGAAATAGGGGTAGAAAAGACCGAAGTAAAAATTCTAATCAACCGAATTTAAAAGAATTATATATGAAATAGGGGTAGAAAAGACCGAAGTAAAAATTGTTTTTTGAGTTTTTGATGCCAATGTGTTGCCTATGTTCGAAAACGTCGAATTTATAATTAAGTGAATTTTAACAAAATCATAGCAAATATTACACGGAAAAAAATGATATGTAAAAAATAATAAAATTATCAATAAAAGATACTGTTTAGCACTGTAATTTAGTCATTTTACTTAATTTTTATTATAAATTGATGTATGAACATCTAATCTTACTGTTTGAATATATTAATATTATTATACACTGTAAAAAGCATTGATGTGCATATCAAAAATTCATTTGACGTGTTAGTAGTATCTCATTTATTTCATTGAAAAATTACGAGTTTATCATTACCTGTGGCCGAGTTACATAATAAACTGTAAATAGTCATCAGATTTCTGACGATTTTTTACAGTTTATTTTTTTCCGTGTAGTATTTGCTATGATTTTGTTAAAATTCACTTAATTATAAAAATATGTGAAAAACTTGGAAATATTCGACAAAATTCCAATTTACATCACGTTCTCTGACAGTTCCATACTTTTTATCTGGAAATATGATATTTTTAACTATGATAAATGATAAAAGTATATAATTAACATATAAAATATAATAATATGAATGATAAAAAAATCAAAAATATTCATAATCTCTACACAATATTATAATAATTGTATAATATCATAAACGTTAAATAATAACAATAACAACAGTTATGATCTTTAAAAATTTATAATATTAGATAGTATATCCAAAGTATAAATAAAAGCGTGACGCTCTGTCCTTGTTTACGGCGCGCATTTCAAACGCCACGCTTGATCTGACTCGCGCGTTGAGTCAAAAATCAAAAAATCATGATCAGCCTGGGTTTTGCAAGGGCCAGGGCAAATCAGCCGGGTATTTTCTGAAAGGGAATTTGATGCCCTTTCTAATGAAACAAGTTTCGTCCATAAAAGCGATGGACCCAAATCGCTTAGAAATCCAATTGTTAATAAATTTTTATTGCTCATAACATCGTTTATGATAATACGACTTATAAACCTACCTTTTGCAAGTAAATTTATCCATAAAAGCGATTGACCCAAATTTTTGCGGTGGGCTCTCGGACTATTACCTTGGTGGGATCGAACTCGGCGGGACCTCTGGATCGTGAGCCAACTGCCTTACGTGGTAGACTACTTCTTAATTTGATGTAAGTGTTATATAAAGTCTACATATGTCACAACCAGCGCAAATATATAATTTTTCAAAAATCATCTTAAGAAACAAATTCAGTTTAAAAAGAGTATACAGCTGCACAAATTTTTAATATTGACATTATATCTATTATATGTATATCTATTATATGTACATAGAAGCACAGTACGTAAATGCATTCTACTACATTGGTACATATCATACTATTATATAAAACCCGACTGTTTGTCTGTCCGTCCGTCCGTTTGTCCGCGAACTACTCATTCGTTAGTGGACTGAATTTTTACCAAAAATATATGAAATAGGGGTAGAATTTTCAGGGGAGTGCTATGACATGTATAGTTTTTCGTTACCAATTTTCTGGAAACCGATTTTTTTATTGCTTCCTTATAGAGGAAGCTTTGTTTTCGTTTAAAAAAATTTTTTTTAGCTGCTTTTTTTAATTTTTTGGGAAATAATTCACCGAATCTCAAAGAATTTGGTATGAAACAGGGGTAGAATTTTCCGGGGAGTGCTATAAAGTGTATAATTTTTCGTTACCGATTTTTTTGGAAGCCGGTATGAGAAATTTTTCCAATTTTTCAGGAATTAATTGACCGAATCGCAAAGAATTGTATATGAAGTGTAGGGGTAGAATTTTACGGGGAGCGTCATGATGTGTACGGTTTTTGTTACCGATCTTTTTGGAAACCGGTTTTTTTAATTTTTCCAATTTTTCGGAAAATAATTGATTGAATCTCAAAGAATTATACATGAAGTAAAGGTAGAATTTCCCGGGGAGTGCTATAAAGTGTACTATTTTTTGTTATCGATCTTTTTGGAAACCGATTCCAAATGACCAAATCTCAAAGAATTGTACATAAAGTAGGAGTTGAATTTCCCGGGGAGTGCTATAAAGTGTATAATTTTTCGTTACCGATTTTTTTAGAAGCCGGTATTAGAAATTTTTCCAATTTTTCTGGAATTAATTGACCGAATCGCAAAAAATTGTATATGAAGTAGGGGTAGAATTTTCCGGGAATTGCCATGATGTGTACAGTTTTTGTTACCGATCTTTTTGGAAACCGGTTTTTAAAATTTTTCCAATTTTTTGGGAAATGATTGAATCTCAAAGAATTATCATGAAGTAGGGGTAGAATTTTCCGGGGAGTGCTATAAAGTGTATTATTTTTTGTTATCGATCTTTTTAGAAACCGGTCCCAAATGACCGAATCTCAAAGAATTGTACATAAAGTAGGAGTTAAATTTCCCGAGGAGTGCTATAAAGTACATAATTTTTTGTTACCGATTTTTGGGAAACTGATATCAGAAGTTTGACGAATTTTTCGGGAAATAATTGATCGAATTTTAAAGAATTGTATATAAAACAGAGGTAGAATTTCCCGGGGAGTGCTGTAAACTGTATAGTTTTTTGTACCAATTTTTTTGAGAACCGGTGTCTTTTTGGAAATCTGTTACAAAATTTTCCAGAAAGGGGAGAGAGAGAGAGAGAGAGAGACTATTTGCGTGTCTTATTACATATGTCCTCCGGGGCAAAGCCCGGGTAACCAGCTAGTAATATATAATACACGTACGTATATGTATATATATATATATATATACAGGGTGTTAGAAATAAAAGTAACCAGCCGAATAGGGGGGGTAGATTGGGTCAAACTGAAAAGAAAAGTCTTATATCATGTTGCAAAATTCGCAATAGTTAACGAGTTATTAAATAAAACGTCTGAGCGAATGAGCGCTCAAGGAGCGATAGAGGCGGGTCTCGGCTGACACGGTGCACGGCGCGCGGTGAGCGGTGAGGGGCGCGAGGCGCCCGGCCGGCGCGTGACGAGCGGCGAGCGGGGCGCGGCGCGGCGCAGCGACAGATGATATACACTGCGGCGAAAAAGTATTAGAGCCAGCACATGTAGCACACGTATTGCATAGGCATTGCCGTAGCGTCTTACGCCTTAGATAATATTAATTAGTTTAGCTTGAATTATGTGTAATGGAAACATTTAATTTTAGTAAATTAAATTATTTTGCATGTCAAAGTTTACGAGGTTTACAAAGTTTTACTTTAACTTTTGTTTATGTTAGAATAACTTTAATGGTGCGTGTCTACCTGCAAGTAAAACTTTCGAGAGTAGCTTTTGAGATTGATTCTCGCAAATGGACATATTCCTGGAGAATGAATCTTAACGGAGAATGAATCGCAGCTCTCGGCGAGCGAACTTGTCAAGACCTACTCGCAAATCGACACGACGTTATTTTACGCTCGGAGATCAGCTCGCCAAGCTCGAACGCTGTTCGTATTTTGAGAGCTACATGTTGAGAGTAAAAACCGAGATGGCAATAGTTATTTGTGCAACAAGTGCCGTAAGATAAAAATTCCCGGGTGCGGTGACCGCACTCGCCTTCGGCTCGTGCGTCAACTCCGCACCCGTGAATTTTCATCTTTACTTATTGAAGGAACTTATTGAATAATGCGGCAATCATGAACTATTGTAGAATACTACTGTGACAGAAATAAAAAAATTTCAAAATTGTTCGAATTTTCATAAAATTTTAAAATTTTTTTATTTCTGTCACAGTAGTATTCTACAATAGTTTATGATTTCCGCATTATTCAATAAGTTCCTTTGTGTCATCAAAGGAACAAACTTTTGCCATCTCGGTTTTTACTCTCAACATGTAGCTCTCAAAATACGAACAGCGTACGAGCTTGGCGAGCTGATCTCCGAGAGTAAAATAACGTCGTGTCGATTTGCGAGTAGGTTTTGACAAGTTCGCTCGCCGAGAGCTGCGATTCATTCTCCGTTAGATACTCTCCAGGAATATGTCCATTTGCGAGAATCAATCTCGAGAGCTACTCTCGAGAGTTTTACTCGCAGGTGGACACGCACCATAGACGTTTTATTTTTTTTAAAATAAATGTATTAAAAGAACTCAAAATAATATTTAATTTCTACATGACATACGCATAAAATGTTAAGTTATCACGTTGACATGAATGTAACATATGAAAATCTTAAGAAAATAATAACATAGTTGTTGTATGTGTATTTTACATTGAAGTAATAATTAAATTTTGGTAACACAATGAAATTTTAACGTATACACACGATTTTTTGCTGCGTACGTGCCGCGTAACGCAACATTCTCGTACGTAATTTATGTACGTAAGGCGTAAGATACTACGGCAATGTACGTGCGTTGGCTCTTAGTCTCTCGCCTTTTCGATGGCAGGAAAATGATACGCTATCATTTCCACACCACCTTGCGGTAGATAGCTTGGTGCGTTTTTTTTATAGTGGTTTCCCCGGTAGGCCTAATCCACTCTCATTATTTAATGCAAAAATTGTTCGAAGTGCCGTCCTCTCTCTCGTATGCAGAGTTCGGCCCTTCGTACAATATTGCGCGTCGCACGGTGCGCCATGTCCGGCGTAATAGTATCGAAGGCCGCAACAATAGCTTCACGTACCTCGTTTTTTCCATCATTACGCCGCTGCTCGATTAGACTTTTTATATGACCCCATACAAAAAAGTCTAATACATTTAAATCTGGCGACCGTGCCGGCCAGGCGATTGGGCCACCACGACCCATCCACCTATCCGGAAAACGCGCGTTTAATATTTTGCGCACTTGACGACTAAAATGAGCAGGAGCTCCGTCGTGCTGAAAAATTAGCTGCGCCCGTACGCGAAGAGGCACATCCGCGAGAAGAACCGGCAATTCGTTCTCGATAAAATTGGCATAAATATTGCCAGTTAAACGTGGTGGGAGGAAAAATGGACCGATCTGGAAATAATGAATAAAAATGTTTCTTCACTTAGACAACAAGAGAAAATTGCTTTCTTTCTACTTTTACTTACCACTTTGATTCCCGATTACTCCCGCCCATACGTTTATGGACCAGCGATATTGAAAATTGCCCTCACGGACGATGTGCGGGTTTTCATCCGACCAATAAACGTAATTCCGCGAATTGAATACGCCGTTTGGTGTAAACGTCGCTTCGTCGGTCCACAAAATGTTATCCGGGAAAGATAAATTCCGTCGGCATTGCGCGAGGAACCCTGCGTATGTTTTTTTCGACAGTTTTAATTATTGTACACTCAAGTTACAGCGAATACAAAAAGTTGATAATGACAATACCTTCACAAAAACATATCCGTGGTTCTAGATCTCGCGCTAAAAGCTGTTGCACCCGCTGGTAGTGGTACGGATGCAAATCATTCTCTCGTAAAGTGCAACAGCTTTTAGCGCGAGATCTAGAACCACGGATATGTTTTTGTGAAGGTATTGTCATTATCAACTTTTTGTATTCGCTGTAACTTGAGTGTACAATAATTAAAACTGTCGAAAAAAACATACGCAGGGTTTCTCGCGCAATGCCGACGGAATTTATCTTTCCCGGATAACATTTTGTGGACCGACGAAGCGACGTTTACACCAAACGGCGTATTCAATTCGCAGAATTACGTTTATTGGTCGGATGAAAACCCGCACGTCGTCCGTGAGGGCAATTTTCAATATCGCTGGTCCATAAACGTATGGGCGGGAGTAATCGGGAATCAAGTGGTAAGTAAAAGTAGAAAGAAAGCAATTTTCTCTTGTTGTCTAAGTGAAGAAACATTTTTATTTATTATTTCCAGATCGGTCCATTTTTCCTCCCACCGCGTTTAACTGGCAATATTTATGCCAATTTTATCGAGAACGAATTGCCGGTTCTTCTCGCGGATGTGCCTCTTCGCGTACGGGCGCAGCTAATTTTTCAGCATGACGGAGCTCCTGCTCATTTTAGTCGTCAAGTGCGCGAAATATTAAACGCGCGTTTTCCGGATAGGTGGATGGGTTGTGGTGGCCCAATCGCCTGGCCGGCACGGTCGCCAGATTTAAATGTATTAGACTTTTTTGTATGGGGTCATATAAAAAGTCTAATCGAGCAGCGGCGTAATGATGGAGAAAACGAGGTACGTGAAGCTATTGTTGCGGCCTTCGATACTATTACGCCGGACATGGCGCACCGTGCGACGCGCAATATTGTACGAAGGGCCGAACTCTGCATACGAGAGAGAGGACGGCACTTCGAACAATTTTTGCATTAAATAATGAGAGTGGATTAGGCCTACCGGGGAAACCACTATAAAAAAAACGCACCAAGCTTCTACCGCAAGGTGGTGTGGAAATGATAGCGTATCATTTTCCTGCCATCGAAAAGGCGAAAGACTAAGAGCCAACGCACGTACATTGCCGTAGTATCTTACGCCTTACGTACGTAAATTACGTACGAGAATGTTGCGTTACGCGGCACGTACGCAGCAAAAAATCGTGTGTATACGTTAAAATTTCATTGTGTTACCAAAATTTAATTATTACTTCAATGTAAAATACACATACAACAACTATGTTATTATTTTCTTAAGATTTTCATATGTTACATTCATGTCAACGTGATAACTTAACATTTTATGCGTATGTCATGTAGAAATTAAATATTATTTTGAGTTCTTTTAATACATTTATTTTTTTAAAAATAAAACGTCTTATGGTGCGTGTCCACCTGCGAGTAAAACTCTCGAGAGTAGCTCTCAAGATTGATTCTCGCAAATGGACATATTCCTGGAGAGTATCTAACGGAGAATGAATCGCAGCTCTCGGCGAGCGAACTTGTCAAAACCTACTCGCAAATCGACACGACGTTATTTTACTCTCGGAGATCAGCTCGCCAAGCTCGTACGCTGTTCGTATTTTGAGAGCTACATGTTGAGAGTAAAAACCGAGATGGCAAAAGTTTGTTCCTTTGATGACACAAAGGAACTTATTAAATAATGCGGAAATCATAAACTATTGTAGAATACTACTGTGACAGAAATAAAAAAATTTTAAAATTTTATGAAAATTCGAACAATTTTGAAATTTTTTTATTTCTGTCACAGTAGTATTCTACAATAGTTCATGATTGCCGCATTATTCAATAAGTTCCTTCAATAAGTAAAGATGAAAATTCACGGGTGCGGAGTTGACGCACGAGCCGAAGGCGAGTGCGGTCACCGCACCCGGGAATTTTTATCTTACGGCACTTGTTGCACAAATAACTATTGCCATCTCGGTTTTTACTCTCAACATGTAGCTCTCAAAATACGAACAGCGTTCGAGCTTGGCGAGCTGATCTCCGAGCGTAAAATAACGTCGTGTCGATTTGCGAGTAGGTCTTGACAAGTTCGCTCGCCGAGAGCTGCGATTCATTCTCCGTTAAGATTCATTCTCCAGGAATATGTCCATTTGCGAGAATCAATCTCAAAAGCTACTCTCGAAAGTTTTACTTGCAAGTAGACACGCACCATTAAAGTTATTCTAACATAAACAAAAGTTAAAGTAAAACTTTGTAAACCTCGTAAACTTTGACATGCAAAATAATTTAATTTACTAAAATTAAATGTTTCCATTACACATAATTCAAGCTAAACTAATTAATATTATCTAAGGCGTAAGACGCTACGGCAATGCCTATGCAATACGTGTGCTACCTGTGCTGGCTCTAATACTTTTTCGCCGCAGTGTATATCATCTGTCGCTGCGCCGCGCCGCGCCCCGCTCGCCGCTCGTCACGCGCCGGCCGGGCGCCTCGCGCCCCTCACCGCTCACCGCGCGCCGTGCACCGTGTCAGCCGAGACCCGCCTCTATCGCTCCTTGAGCGCTCATTCGCTCAGACGTTTTATTTAATAACTCGTTAACTATTGCGAATTTTGCAACATGATATAAGACTTTTCTTTTCAGTTTGACCCAATCTACCCCCCCTATTCGGCTGGTTACTTTTATTTCTAACACCCTGTATACATATAATATATATATCTATGTCTTTTAATATGTTGCAGTGCCACCTTGCAGCAATGTTGCTGCAATTTTACGCTGCAAGTGCAATGTGGCAATATTGCTGCAATGTTGCTGCAATTTTATGCTGCAAGTGCAATGTGGCAATATTGCTGCAAGATTGCTGCAATTTTACGCTGCAAGTGCAATGTGGCAATATTGCTGCAAGATTGCTGCAATTTTACGCTGCAAGTGCAATGTGGCAATATTGCTGCAAGATTGCTGCAAGATTGCTGCAATTTTACGCTGCAAGTGCAATGTGGCAATATTGCTGCAAGATTGCTGCAATATATCGTGTTGTTAGGGTAATTTAACGATTACTGTATATTTCTCGTTGTTGCCTTTCAGGTCCACAAGGACCAAACCTATGTGAACCTGACACCCGACTTTCGAAAAATTAATTTTTTACGGAAAACGTTAGCATTTTGTTTGTGTTTGTAGTAACAAAAATTTCGTTTGTAGTTTAATACATTAAAAATTATAAAAATTATAAAAATTACTTGCATTCCACTTTGAGATATCTCAAATTCGTTTACGCCATCTTTTTTAGAATCGTTTGTAGTTGTTTGTAGTGCTTTTTCTTTTTTTGTTTGTATTTGCACCGTTCTATATAGTATCTATATATTTCTATATTGTACATATTCTATATAGTATATAGTTATGATATTTTTGCAATATACAAGAAGTGTAACTTTGCCAATTTTGGAAATATTTTAAAACTGATTGCGCGAGACTCGATGTAGAATCGTTTGTAGTTGTTTGTAATGGTTTTATTCGTTCCGTTTCGTTTAAAATATCTCCAAAATTGGCAAAGTTACACTTCTTAACGGTGAAAATACAAATAAAAAAGAAAGCACTACAAACTACTACAAACGATTCTGAGTGCGGATTTGAGAAATCTCCAAAATTGGCAAAGTTACACTTTTTGTTTATTGCAAAAATATAATAACTTTTGAACGGTGCAACTACAAACGAAAAGAAAAGCACTACAAACAACTACAAATGATTCTGAAGAAGATGGCGCAAGCGGATTTGAGATATCTCAAAGTGGGGTGCGAGTCATTTTTTTAATTTTTATAATTTTTAATGTATTAAACTACAAACGAAATTTTTGTTACTACAAACAACTACAAACAAAATGCTAACGTTTTCCGTAAAAAAATTAATTTTTTGAAAGTCGGGTGCCAGGTTCACATAGGTAAGGACTAAGGACCAATTCTTTCAAAGGTGCCACCATAGCCGCCATGTTCTTACTGCGAATGCCTCACCTCACGAGCCGCAGTAATGAAAGTAGGAAGTGACGACAAAATCAATGACGTCACATGAACACGAAAACGCTTTGACAGCTTAAATGCGGTTTATGCGCTTCTTGCGTAATTCGGAACGAACAACGGACCGTATTGACCTCTGACAAGAGGCAGAAATTTGTAATGATATTAGTCGACTGACACTTTTTTTTTAAATTAGGTGTAAAATCGATTGTATTTTGTTTGTAGATTATTGTAGTGCATTAATTTTTGTTTGTTAGTTCATAATTAATTTTTAATTAAATATTTAATAATGTATGGGTGACATCTCAAAGCATTACCAAAAATCTAAAAATTTCATAAATTGTTCTATTATTACGTCTAAGTATCTGTGTAAAATTTTAGCACAATTCTCTTACTAGTTTAAAAGTTATTTAATTTTTTTGTTTGCATTAAATTTTATCATATCTCGGGATTGGCTGCACCAATCTTATTCGGACTAGTCGCAATCGAAAGCTTGTATTGACATTGTATTTAAAAAATGTTGTTAGATTTTTTTATTACGGCTTTAATTTCTGATATTTTAATAAAAAGTTTGTTGACGTATGAAATTTCTTCTTATTCTTATAATTTGATGAGGAAGTAGCATTACGAATTAAGGTAGTTGTGTCGCGACAGTATTAGTCAAAAATAATGATCACACTGCATACGATAATGTACGAAAAACTCTACTTATCTGTGTAAAACTTTTGACTAAGCTGTACCGTTTTCAACCAATTCCTGTAATGGTCTTACCAATCTGGCAACACTGTATGCTCGCGACTCGCGTCAGAAATGTCAGTATACCATTGAAGTTAGCTCGCGATGTTCGCGTTATTGAGATTATTGAGATTATGCTATTGAGGTTATTTTGAATTAGAAGAAATATAAGCGAAAATGTCTGTTGTACGTTACAAAGAAAGATTAATGAAAGAAAAAGTATTGAAGAAAAGACTTAAAGCTTTAGCGGCAATGTCTGAAGCGAAGAAAAAGAAAAAGTCCTGTCAAGAAGACAATCATTTATGTGTTGGAAGACGTATTGTAGAAGTGTCCGAGCTTGCCAAAAATCTAACTTGCTGTTACTGTGAAAAAGATCTTTGGTAAATACGCAGAATGATTTTAAAAATATTTTTCCGACTTGATCTGGCGGACATAGAAATATTCTAAAAATATTTTTGTGAATTATTTTAATCATTCAACATTTTTCGGCATTTTGATTCCGCGCTTGAAAGGTGACAGGCAGTAATGCTGTTTCGTGCGTCGCCGAGGTTGCCTCGGGCACGAATGACTGCCGGGACCACCCTGTCCAGGGCGCGGGGCCCGGCAATGAGCCGAGGAGTTAGCGAGGAGGAGGTTTAGAGAACGCACACCGTTTTTCTTTGTTTGACAAGCACAATTTATTTGAACTCTGATGTACACTTCTCGCACTATCGCGCACCCTAGTGAGCTGACCGTTCGCGTAGATGTCGGCGGAAATCTTGAGTCGTTCGTACGTTCTGCGCTTGTTCGCGAAACGGAGATCTTGCAGAGCGATTAAATATCGCCCTCGCGATCGGAAATCTTGAACGCGACCGACGGATATCTTGCTCACGAGGCAGATGAACGACCGCGAACACGATGACTCGCGAGATGATCAGGCACACTTAGGTTCCCTCGGGGATGCGATCGGGAGCACGATGTGCACACAAATTACACTGAGAACGCAACTTAACATACGAGACGCGGTAATGCCGCGTTAACGATGAGACCAGCGCGGCACGACAAGATGGCCGCTAGCGGGGTCGATATCGGGATCGAACTCCCGGCGGTTTGTATGTACAGACTTGCTTGTCTGAACTTGCGCGCGATTATTGCAATGCTCGAGAAGAGGCGCTCGCAAAAACCGGGTTCGAATTCGTGTGACGGTTTCGCAGTCGACACGATTATCGCTTGAAGAATCACGCTACCGCACGCGGTGATCCCGTGATCCTTCCCTTGGTTTCGCCACGTCGTTGCTGGCGAACGGATACCGAAGGCTCATGGAAATGATGTTTCGCGCGACGACTCTTTGACAAGTGCAGATCGCGACGAAACTTGTGCGCTCAATGCAGCAGTTCCGTGAAGTTGGCACCCGACTTTAACAAAATGAATTTTTAAAAAAAGGAAATTGTAGCATTTTCTTTGTAGTTGTTTGTAGTAACAATAATTTCGTTTGTAGTTTTATCGATTTCGCAAAAACAAAGATTTTTAAAAATCACTCTTGCCTAAAATTGAGATATTTGAAATTCGATCGCGCCATGTGTTTTAGAATCGTTTGTAGTTGTTTGTAGTAACAATAATTTCGTTTGTAGTTTTATCCATTTGGAAATAACGAAAAATTAAAAAAATCACTCTTACTCAAAATTGAGATATTTGAAATTCGTTCGCGCCATGTGTTTTAGAATCGTTTGTAGTTGTTTGTAGTAACAATAATTTCGTTTGTAGTTTTATCCATTTTGAAATAACGAAAAATTTGAAAAATCACTTTTACTCAAAATTGAGATATTTGAAATCCTCTCGCGCCATGTGTTTTAGAATCGTTTGTAGTTGTTTGTAGTAACAATAATTTCGTTTGTAGTTTTATCCATTTTGAAATAACGAAAAATTTGAAAAATCACTTTTACTCAAAATTGAGATATTTGAAATCCGCTTGCGCCATGTGTTTTAGAATCGTTTGTAGTTGTCTGACAAGTGTGTAGTTGTTTAACAACATTGTTTAACAACTACAAACAATTCTAAAACACATGGCGCAAGCGGATTCGAGATATCTTTAAAATTGACAAAGATACGCAATTTGTTTATTACAAATACATTGCAATTTTTAAATTATTCAACTACAAACGATATTGTTGTTACTACAAACAACTCCAAACGATTCTAAAACACATGGCGCAAGCGGATTCGAGATATCTTTAAAATTGACAAAAATACGCAATTTGTTTATTACAAATACATTGCAACTTTTAAATTATTCAATTACAAACGATATTGTTGTTACTACAAACAACTACAAACGATTCTAAAACATATGGCGCAAGCGGATTCGAGATATCTTTAAAATTGACAAAGATACGCAATTTGTTTATTACAAATACATTGCAACTTTTAAATTATTCAACTACAAACGATATTGTTGTTACTACAAACAACTACAAACGATTCTAAAACACATGGCGCAAGCGGATTTCAGATATCTCAATTTTGGGTAAAAGTAATTTTTTAAATTTTTCGTTATTTTCAAATGGATAAAACTACAAACAAAATTATTGTTACTACAAACAACTACAAACGATTCTAAAACACGTGGCGCAAGCGGATTCGAGATATCTTTAAAATTGACAGAAATACGTTATTTGTTTGTTACAAATACATTGCAACTTTTAAATTACTAGACACTACAGACGCGCGCTTCGCGCGCGCTATTTAGCTTTAACATTATCCTATTACTATTACACTATTAACCCATGACACACAACTGTCAAAATATACAATGACAGCTGCAAATGAAGTAATAACTCGAAGTAATAACTCGCACACAACGCATCGAGATAACCAATCGGCATCGCGGAAAAGAGGCTTCAATTTTTCGATACAAACGAAATTCACTCAGTTAACACGCCTTTTTTAAAATAGGATTCAACTACAAACGATATTGTTGTTACTACAAACAACTACAAACGATTCTAAAACACGTAGCGCAAGCGGATTCGAGATATCTTTAAAATTGACAAAGATACGTAATTTTTTTATTACAAATACGTTGTAACTTTTATATTATTTAACTACAAACGAAATTATTGTTACTACAAACAACTACAAACGATTTTAAAACACATGGCGCGAACGAATTTCAAATATCTTAATTTTAAGTAAGAGTGATTTTTTTAATTTTTCGTTATTTCCAAATAGATAAAACTACAAACGATATTGTTGTTACTACAAAAAACTCCAAACGATTCTAAAACACATGGCGCAAGCGGATTCGAGATATCTTTAAAATTGACAAAAATACGCAATTTGTTTATTACAAATACATTGCAACTTTTAAATTATTCAACTACAAACGATATTGTTGTTACTACAAACAACTACAAACGATTCTAAAACACATGGCGCAAGCGGATTCGAGATATCTTTAAAATTGACAAAGATACGCAATTTGTTTATTACAAATACATTGCAACTTTTAAATTATTCAACTACAAACGATATTGTTGTTACTACAAACAACTACAAACGATTCTAAAACACATGGCGCGAACGAATTTCAAATATCTCAATTTTGAGTAAGAGTGATATTTTTAATTTTTCGTTATTTCCAAATGGATAAAACTACAAACGAAATTATTGTTACTACAAACAACTACAAACGATTCTAAAACACGTGGCGCAAGCGGATTCGAGATATCTTTAAAATTGACAAAGATACGTAATTTTTTTATTACAAATACGTTGTAACTTTTATATTATTCAACTACAAACAAAATTATTGTTACTACAAACAACTACAAACGATTCTAAAACACATGGCGCCAGCGGATTTTAGATATCTCAATTTTGGGTAAGAGTAATTTTTTAAATTTTTCGTTATTTCCAAATGGATAAAACTACAAACGAAATTATTGTTACTACAAACAACTACAAACGATTCTAAAACACGTGGCGCCAGCGGATTTCAGATATCTCAATTTTGGGTAAGAGTAATTTTTTAAATTTTTCGTTATTTCCAAATGGATAAAACTACAAACGAAATTATTGTTACTACAAACAACTACAAACGATTCTAAAACACGTGGCGCAAGCGGATTCGAGATATCTTTAAAATTGACAGAAATACGTTATTTGTTTGTTACAAATACATTGCAACTTTTAAATTATTAAACTACAAACGATATTGTTGTTACTACAAACAACTACAAACGATTCTAAAACACGTGGCGCAAGCGGATTCGAGATATCTTTAAAATTGACAGAAATACGTTATTTGTTTGTTACAAATACATTGCAACTTTTAAATTATTCAACTACAAACAATATTGTTGTTACTACAAACAACTACAAACGATTCTAAAACACGTGGCGCAAGCGGATTCGAGATATCTTTAAAATTGACAAAGATACGTAATTTTTTTATTACAAATACGTTGTAACTTTTATATTATTCAACTACAAACAAAATTATTGTTACTACAAACAACTACAAACGATTCTAAAACACATGGCGCGAGCGAATTTCAAATATCGCAATTTTGAGTAAGAGTGATTTTTTAAATTTTTCGTTATTTTCAAATGGATAAAACTACAAACGAAATTATTGTTACTACAAACAACTACAAACGATTCTAAAACACATGGCGCGAGCGAATTTCAAATATCTCAGTTTTAGGCAAGAGTGATTTTTAAAAATCTTTGTTTTTGCAAAATCGATAAAACTACAAACGAAATTATTGTTACTACAAACAACTACAAAGAAAATGCTACAATTTCCTTTTTTTAAAAATTCATTTTGTTAAAGTCGGGTGCCAACTTCACGGAACTCAATGCAGCCCTTGCTCGGCTGCTTTAAGCGTACCCGACTTTCCGGGATTCGCGCGCAGACCAATCGACCGGGTGCTAGCGCGACGAAAACCGGATCACTCTTCGCTTCACTTGAACGAAAGAGCGATTTGAGATGTTTCACGCGGCGACCAATCGAGCGGGTGCGGCTCGCGATGAAACTATACGGACTTCGCGCAATTACTTTCGGCACTCCCGAGAAGATAATTGCCACGAACTGCCGGCTCGACTTTCTCCTTAGCGAGGCAGAAACGGAAGAGAGCGCGGGTCGATATCGACCATCCTTCGTCCCGATCGGAGACCCTTGGCGGGGGTCGTCGTCCCACGAAGGACGAATCATATCGATCCGCGAGGTAGATAGACGAATCACATCGATCCGCGATGTGACGCGTTGCGCGGTGTACGCGAATTAGGAAGCGCGTGCGTGTTTTACTTTGGTATGCTAGAAGTCGGAAACGTAGGCGCGACAATCGTGTGAGCTCGGGCGAATTCGGCTCGGTCCCGAGGGTTGTTTGTGCTTGCGCCAGGGACGGTCGCTGTCGCGACAGCGCCCCATCGCCTCGACTTACCTTAATCCTAAACAAATGCCAACGTAGAAAATAATGCGGTGTGTGTGTTGCCATATTTAAAGCTGGCATTAAATGCTATATTTTAGGTTTACATTTTATTTTAAAATTAAATATCAAGAGACACGGTATATATTACTTATACAACTGTTTATATTAGAAAATGAGGTAACAGCATTTTTAATTTTTTTTAATTATTACTAATTATTTTACATTCCCACCCTTCATTAGTACCTCTACTTTACTCCTGTAAAAGGATTTTCCCTTAAGGGGATGCTAAAGCCGTCCAAATTACCGACAATTCATTTCAAAGGTCTCATTTTGAAACGGCTTTACAGATCGCAAAATCCTTTTACAGGAGTAAAGTAGAGATACTAATGAAGGGTGGGATTGTAAAATAATTAGTAATAATTGAAAAAAATTTTTAAATGCTGTCACCTCATAACCTTATTTTCTAATATAAACAGTTGTATACGTAATATGTACGAAATTAAACTTTCCCACCCTTCAGAAGACGTGCACAAACAATAACGTACCTTTAAAATTGAGATTGAAAGCCTGGAATAAAAATGAGAGCTTTGAAACGATCGTGTGTATTTTTCACAAAAATTCACGCAGAGCAGCAATTATGTCACAGCAGTAGTTCACGAATCTTGCGAGAGATGGCGCGATGGCGCACGCAGCTGTAGACATGTTGGTACTAAAAGAGCGCGAAAAATTTGAACAAGACATGTAAACCGTTTTCCGCTCACTGCCAATACGGAACATTTATAGTATACGTAACATATATAAATGTATTATAAATTTGTTTTGTGGTATATATCTATTTGCAGTGAATATTGAAACGCAGTAATTATATTTTTAATGCATGATATTCAGGATAATGAAATAAAAACAAGTCTTGAAATTGTAAAAATTTATTTTGAATCATATAAATGATATTGTATTTTTGTAATTATATTGTGTCTTTGGTAAGTTTATATATATATATATATATAATATATATATATATGTACTTATATTTAACGTTTATCACATTATATGTTATCACAAATGTTAATTACTTGTTTACAGCATTTCTCATGCCAATGCTCTTGCTTCCACACTTCGAAGATTTATTACGAACTATTGTATTGTTAAATTTACGCACGGTGAAATGAATGCGTGAAAAAAGATATGCTTTCAAGATATGCTTTCCAACAGAATGGCACGGTGGAAATTTGTATGTAATACAAAGCGGCAGCAACGTTTCTAACATTTCAGAGAATGTAACTACACCTGACATAATTTCTTTTTCACGTTCTCGAAATATGAACTTTGCAGTTTGTAAAAAACAATAAACCAATTCGCTACAAAATATGAGCCCTGAATTTTTGTCGAAAGTGTCTGGTCGAGAGTAATTGCTTAGATCAGTAACAACCTGTACACGAGAAATATCACACGAAGTAGATTTTAATAAAGCCGATTTGCACGTTTCGCATCGTATGCGATGCCTATTTATAACCGTTCGTACAACTGCTCCACTAAGTTTATATAAAGATTGACCTTCTTCTTCTGCAAATAAAGTATTTGTTTTCATTATGAAAAATGTACAATTATAAAGCATCAATGAAACCTACATACTGCAGTAAAAAAAAATTTTAATACAAAAAATTTTATATTACTTCGTAATAATCAAAGATATTTAGATATCTGAAATTTTGAAATAAAGATTTTATTCATATACCAAATAAAACTGAACCAATCGATTCCAGATCCATACAATTGGATGTAGACATATCCGTTGTATTTCGTGAAGAGCTGTTCTCAGTACTTATATTGTCTAAAGTGGAATAATAATATTAAACAAGTTATACAAAATATATGACAATAAACACAATAATTATGGGCATTCCTGTCATACTAGTTGCAGAAAGTCTTACTTTCAATAAATTGATTAGGGCTAACGTTCTCGTCGCACAAACTGCTTCCGTAGGTAAAATCAGGTAGATCTGAAAACATTAAAGAATGTTCAATGTCTAATTGTAGTAAGCGAAATAGTATTAACATCAGTTTGTAAATGTACATACCTACTGTAGTCGACAAACTTTGTCGTGTTTTCAAGTACTCAAAGAGGAAATCAGCATCTTCTGCCTCATAATTACCATTTCGATTTGATTTAAAATATTGTGCTGCAGATATCATTCTAAGTGCACTTTTGAATTCTTTCGGAGTTGGAACTGGATTCTTTCCTCTATTCATAGAGAATAAATTTTTTAATGCATCTTGAGAAAGTCTGCTAAGAAGGACAAATCCAAAATTTTTTGTGTTTAAATAGAAATCTTGCAATTTCAACGCTGTAGTTGTCGTCAAAACAAGACGTCTTTGAACCGGTTTCCACGCATCTCCAATCCGCATGGTTGAAAACATTGATAAGCATGCTGTCAAAAATTCGGTTGCTTCTTGGTGTTTTTGTCTATCAAAATAACTTATTGCCGTTTTCCTCGAACGTGATGATATAAGCCGAAACCAATGATGTACTGTCTTCAAAACCAGGTTGTCGTCAAAGCATTCTCTTCCATTTTCCCTGTTTTCACAAGATATTCCAATGCAGCGGCAACTTCTTGACTGAAAATTGCTGTTGCCAATCCAACTTTTATTTTATCATAATGTGACAATTGTAAAGCTGCTGGTCGTAAATTTGGAGCTAGCTTCAAATCATGTAGCATATCTAGATGCAGTAATTCGGCAATGTACGTAATGGATACAAAATTGCATGGAAGTTTCTCGCGAATTATTATATCTTCAGGCAATTCTATTTTTTGGCCATTAATCAGATGATTGCGTAGATTCTTAAGTAGATGTGGTGCATCGAACATGAAAAAGAGTTTCCGTTGATTATCAGAAGGATGAGAACAATAGTTGATAATTTGCGAATGTTATCCAACGACAATCCCACATTCCCTGAGTAGTGCTTGATTTTGTCCTCCCATGTCCATAATCACAACATTAATGTGGAGTTGTTTGGTTTCACAGACTGTTATCAATTCAAAAAGAAAATCTTTCGTTCTTCGAGGACAAAACGAATTGGATGTGAAATGATACGCAACGGTTTGTTTCTAGCGTGTTGATAAACCACTTAACATAAATACTAATGCATGAGTGGCTATTTTGTCCATCTCACCCTTTGCATTTGGTATACTTGGTCGTCCCATAACAATACCAGAGGATTGATCAAAAGCAAAAGATGGTGAGAGTGCCATCTCATCAATCATCAATACTGATTCACGTTCATGATCATTCATAAGTGATATCTGAAACACATTAATGCATATATCTCTTTACTGTCAAACATTTATATGAAAGTAAATACTTACTTTTGTTTGTAAAACATCTACGAAATCTAATATACCGGGCTGCATTTTCATGTTCTCCATTTTCTGCTGAAGAGTACGCTCACAGGGAATGGGAAATCCAATATCCCTTAAGAAAGAATAACCTTTGATTCCACAAGCGTTTCTTAATTTAAGTCCTGTTTCTATTGTAGCCTTGCTCCATGGTATTCCTCTCGTGTTTCCACGTGTTAAATATCTCCGCTGATCATCATTAAACAATAATCTTGTGACAGATTCAAGTCGATTTCTTTCGGTCTCAAGCTTCTGGATTTTTTTCTGCATCAAAGATTCAATTTTCTGTCTTTTTGCTTCAAGATTCCGGATTTTCTTATATAGTAATTTTACTTTTCGAAGTAATTCCTGTTTCTCAGTGTAAAACGAAGATTTAAGTTGCTTTATTTTTGCTTTAAACTTGTAGTTTTTCTTACGTAGTAATTGTATTTTTTCAAGTAATTCCTGCTTCTCAATGTCAATCGAATGTTCTGGTATTGGACGTGGCAATTCTATAATAACATTTAAAGCAATTAGAAATACATTACAATATTAAGATACTGAAAGTTGATTAAAAATTAATTATTTTACTTGTTCTTGAGAAATCTACAGAACATGGTGCATCGGGTATAATGTGCGATTCTGTAGAAAGATCATTATTAGTTGAAGATGAGGCATCCAGTATAATGTGCGATTCTGTAGAAGGTTCATTATTAGTTAAAGATGATGCATCCGGTATAATGTGCAATTCTGTAGAAAAAAAAGGATCATTATTAGTTGAAGATGGCCCATCATCTGGAAAATTTGCAGTGCATAATACATATATATATACAAGCTGTGTGCCAAAAGTGTGCAAGTAGAAACCTACACATTGCTTTTATGATGAAGCTTTTATTTTATTCTATGTATACTTATCAGTATTTATTTCTTTTGGCTTCCTCATAGAGGAAGCTGCTATAAATCATATATAAGAAGCATTTATCCATGTAGATTATGTATGATTATATACAATCATATATAAACTTTAAATTCGAATTATCCAATAGATGGCATTCGATAAGATTCATTTCCTGTATTTAAAAAATTTTGCTGTTTGTATGTTTTCATGTTTTTCAACAATATTTAAACAATATTAAAATTATATAATTATATAAATATATATATATATATATATATATATACAGCATTAATATTCATTTATTCGTACTTTCATTCAATATTATCTTTAGATATATTATGTAACCAGATAGAAAAACTGGGCAAATATTGGACAATGATTACAGCATTCACAATTTTATCCAAATTTTGTCACATAATATTACACATCTTTTCCTATCGGGGTACATTCATTTAAAAGTGTACATACATGCATTAAAATATAAACATTTACCCATGCATGGTGTATTACTTCCCATGTTACCAATTAGCGAATCTCTGTTTTGTGACTCTTCACATCTATAATATATTTAAATATAGATGGAACAGCATTGCATTTCAGTTTTCTTAATCCTTCTATTCTATTTTGTTCATACTGATCAGGAGTGAAATGATCCTGGAAAATGCAGTAACGTCATTTATTTAATTTATTTACGTAATTTATTGTGCATTCTCTAATCATAAATTTTTATTTCTGTCTGCATTATGATTACGATGCTTTCATTATCTAATTATCTATTATCCGACTAATTCGTAAGCTACATATAAATATAAATTATATATATTATTAAGCATTATTATAATAAATATACTATCTACTTTCTACATAGTACAAGAAATATCTTATAATATATATTATGAAATACTACAAAATTTCACTGTAATACCTCACAAAGTCTGCAGTTGTTGTTCGGCGTCCAGCCTTTTCGTCCGATTCTGCGAACCCATTCAGCTCTCCGAACTGAATCAGTTGGCAACCGATGTAACATTTTTCCTGTACCTTGCTGCGAAAAGCAACCGTCTGCACAACACTGCGGCATTTTGTACAAAATCCTACTTTTTTCGCATTCTTTTCGTCACACACAAGTTGACATCAGAATCAGACCACAATCACCACATCAAACAGGTTATGTTGTCCTTATGATATCGAGAAAGAGTGAGAAAGAGCACGGTGTAGAAAGAGATAGACGATACCGACATGGCGGTCGACCAATAGGAACACGCGGTTGTCGGCATTCGCAAGGATCAAAGATTTCGGACTTTTGCGCTACTCTTATAATCTAGAGCTCTACGCAGCTGTGGGCAATTTTGGGGTTGGCTACATTGTCTGGTTCCTACACGACAGATATATGATACATATATCTCGTTAGGCATTTTTACATTTTTTTCAATTATTACTAATTATTTTACAATCCCACCCTTCATTAGTACCTAAACTTTACTTCTGTAAAAGGATTTTGCGATCTATGAAGCCGTTTCAAAGAACGAGCTTTGAAAGATATGTGGTACGGACAGATATCGCGTTAAGCATTTTTACATTTTTTTTAATTATTACTAATTATTTTTCAATCCCACCCTTCATTAGTACCTAAACTTTACTCCTGTAAAAGGATTTTGCGATCTATGAAGCCGTTTCAAAGAACGAGCTTTGAAAGATATGTGGTTACAGATTACGCGTTAGGCATTTTTACATTTTTTTCAATTATTACTAATTATTGTACAATCCCACCCTTCATTAGTACCTAAACTTTACTCCTGTGAAAGGATTTTGCGATCTATGAAGCCGTTTCAAAAAACGAGCTTTGAAAGATATGTGGTACGGACAGATATCGCGTTAGGCATTTTTACATTTTTTTTAATTATTACTAATTATTTTTTAATCCCACCCTTTATTAGTACCTAAACTTTACTCCTGTAAAAGGATTTTGCGATCTATGAAGCCGTTTCAAAGAACGAGCTTTGAAAGATATATTTAGATTACGCGTTAGGCATTTTTACATTTTTTTCAATTATTACTAATTATTGTACAATCCCACCCTTCATTAGTACCTAAACTTTACTCCTGTAAAAGGATTTTGCGATCTATGAAGCCGTTTCAAAGAACGAGCTTTGACAGATATGTCGTGCAGGGGCCCGCCGATTCTCTATCGACAAACGTATGCGTAAACTCTGCTCTAACAGAAAAGCTGCTAGCTTATTAGCTAAAAACTGTGCGATAGCCAATCAATTTGCAGCCTTTCTGTTAGAGCAGTGTTTGCGCATACGTTTCTCGTTAGAGAATCGGGCCCATTGGTATATACAGGTATCTCGTTAGGCATTTTTACATTTTTTTCAATTATCACTAATTATTTTACAATCCCACCCTTCATTAGTACCTAAACTTTACTCCTGTAAAAGGATTTTGCGATCTATGAAGCCGTTTCAAAATTAGACCTTTGACAGATATATGTGGTACAGATATCTCGTTAGGCATTTTTACATTTTTTTCAATTATTACTAATTATTTTACAATCCCACCCTTTATTAGTACCTAAACTTTACTCCTGTAATAGGATTTTGCGATCTATAAAGCCGTTTCAAAGAACGCGAGCTTTGACAGATATGTCATACAGGGGCCCGCCGATTCTCTATCGACAAAACGTATGCGTAAACTCTGCTCCAATAGAAAAGCTGCAAGCTTATTGGCTAAAAACTGTGCGATAGCCAATCAATTTGCAGCCTTTCTGTTAGAGTTTGCGCATACGTTTCTCGTTAGAGAATCGGGCCCCATAGATGCCTCGTTAGACAAGGACATTTATCTCTCGTATTATTCCTTTCTCTTCTATGTATGTAATTTGCATGCACCCATTTATTCCCCTCTCTCTCTCTCTCTCTCTCTCTCTCTCTCTTTCTCTCTCTTTCGCGCGATTTTCCTCTCTAGATGACAAACTCGATCAACTAAATAACTTGGCTAAAGGTGCGATTTCATTGACGCTAGAAACCAGCGGCAGCGTCAGAAAAATGTAGTGGGGGAAGAAGTTCCGTTGAATTTTGCGGTACGCTAAAAAGTTGAAACGGTCTGAACTTCTTCCCCCACTACATTTTCTTGACGCTGCCGCTGGTTTCTAGCGTCAATGAAATCGCACCTTTAAAAGTGTCGACCGCAACAGCCAGCGTATCGCGGAATTGGAGCACCAATGTGCCGCTCTCGCGAATGAAGTGCGCGATTTAAAGATCTGTTTAAAGAGCGACTTAAAGAACAAATTGACGAGTGAATTGCGGGGCGACCGGAATAGCTCTCGTCTTCCGCGATCTCTTTCGTCTCGAGTCTCACGAACTTCCGATATTATCATTTCCGGGATATCAGGTTCTCTAACCGACACATCCGAACAGCTTGTTACTTGTGTTTTTCGCGCGCTGGGTACACCACAGCTTGTTTCCGATGTTCTTGAGACTCGAGAGGTGGGGGTTAGCAATGCGTCTGCGATGCATGATGTGGCGCCTAGCACTGTCTCCGCCTCTGTTCGTGCTGCTAAACCACGATCAATTATTGTCATACTTAAGTCGCGAGAGATTCGTGACTACATTCTTGGTGCTATGCGCCGCAAGCGTCGACTGACTGTCTGCGATGTTTTCTCTAGAGATGTCCCCGGGCACATTTATATTAATGAGCTACTTCCTACGCATATTTGTAATTTGTTACGCCGGACTCGTGAGAAGGCTAAACTGTTATCTTTTAAGCACGTATGGTGTAAAGATGGCCAGATCTTTGTCCGTAAAGACCATGGTCAATCTCCAATTCTTATCACTACTGGCCCTATTCCGTTCACATGATTGTCTCGAGATTGCTCACTTCAATGCTTGCTCCCTTCCTGGAGTGAGAGCACGGCTGAGTTCCGTTGATTTTTATTTCCTCAGCATTATTTCAGTCATTAATACCGTCAACGAAATTTAGTTCTGAAGCATTTGCTGAGGTGGAAATGATTAGTAATTGTTATTACTCTTTGCAATATAGTCATTGTTATCTTATTGTTTCCGCTTTTGCTCACTGCTTTATTATAATTGTCTTATCTGTTCTGTATTTTTCTAGTTCTTATTCCAATTTTTTGTTTTTATTTTACTCTTATTGTTTACTTCATGTACATCCATGTATTTTTCATCATTTGCCTAAAGTCTTGACTATAGCATAATAAACAAACTCAAACTCAAACTCTCTTTCTCTCTTTCTCCCCCTCTCTCTCCCTCCCTCCCTCCCTCTCTTAGTACACTGGGTAGCATACACTTATATGATAAAATCAGGATTTTTTGGAAGTGGTGTTAGGATTCTAGGGTATATTTGAAGAAAGAAAAACAGTAATGTTATTTAGGACAAAAAACTCTCTATTTATTATTTCGTTGATAAAATGTTGGGAAATATAGACGACAATACATATATAAATAAAATATATTATTTTCTTATTGTTACTGTCGAAAGTAAATAATATTACATAAAACTAGGGCGATAATGCAATTGAACATAGATATACATACACACGCACACGCATACGCAATCGCTCATACATACGCATACACATATACATACATATATTATTCTTATTGATTTTTCTGTGGGCCCCAGGCCCTATCCACGATGACGATATCACGGACACGGGACGTCTCCATCAGGATCATGCTCCGATTACTTTGTACAAGAATAATTCTGAAAAATGCATATGATATAAAGGCACAAAAGAAAAATTTGTGTAGAATTATTTTTAGTACTAGACATTACAGACGCGCGCGCTTCGCGCGCGCCATTTAGTTTTAACATTATGCTATTACTATTACACTCTATTAACCCTTGATACACACAACTGTCAAAATATACAATGACAGCTGCAAATGAAGTAAGCGCAGCAAGAAAACCAATCGGCATCGCGGAAAAGTGACAACAATACCTACGACATGCCTTTTTTAGAAGAGGATAAAGTAATCGGAGCACTATCCTGGAGACGCCCCATGTCCGCGATATCGCATCATGGACGATCGAGGCCCCGAGTCTAGAGAAAAAATAATTGTACAAACGATAGACCCCCGATATTGTTGTATAATACAAAATGTATGTCTACCTATCCCTATAGCTTCTTCTCCTCTCTATATTAAAATGAAAGAAACGTATCCGACAGTAGGAAAAGGATGACAGTTCTAGGCCGGGGATCTCAGGGGGGAGCGGGGCGGGGGGGACTCGCGGCCGAGAGGACTTGCTGCCGAGGGGTCTGCGGGGGTGGGGGGGGGGAGTCGTGGGCGAGAGCCCTAGGGTCCTAAGGTTGGGGGGGGAGGGACTCGTGGGCGAGGGTCCTAGGAAAGAGGGGGGGGCAGGCGAGCGCGTCGGAACATGTTCTTATAAACAAATGCCGCCTCGCGTCCATGTTCGGCCGATAGTATTTATAAACAGATGTCATTTCACACTTCAGATGTGAGCGAGCGAGCGCCTATGGAAGGCGGCTATAATTTATGACCTGCGACGCCGCGGTTCTTTTCACTTTTCTTCATAGGAAGAGCTGCTTATCGGGATTTCGCGGCGCCATTCGGTTATGGCGTTGCGCGTTACAAAGGCGAGCGCTGATGACATGCAGCTGGATTTTATAAACACTAGACGGCATAAGTGCAGCAACGCGACTCAATGTCTATGGGTATCATTCCACACTGCGGATGGTCGAGCATCGATGGTCGACGTAGGTACTCGACCAAAAATTTTATGACTTAACCGCCGCGGTCTCTCTTTATTTTTCTGTCCAGGAAGAACCACTTATCGGGGTTTCGCGGCGCCATTCGGTTATGGCGTAGCGTGTTACAAAGGCGAGCGCCGATCATAGGCAGCTGGATTTTATAAACATTAGACATAAGCGCAGCAACGCGACTCAATTTCTATGGGTGATATTGTTTCTCTGCAGTGTATGCACACCATGCACTAAAACAGAAGAAACGATACGCGATGCTCTAGTTGGAATGAGAAGAAAAGACGATAGAAAAAAGTATATAAGGAAGAATGAAGCGAGTCAAAATCACAGTCCATGATTTGAAAGTCTACGCCTCGGTTGAGAAAAAGGATAGCGGTTATTTTGGAGATGACAATAATTTCGATATGGATCGCGCGTTAACAGACGACAGTGATTATTTCAGTGATGAAGACGACAATCATGAAGAAGTCATCGATAGAATAGTGCTGCGTTGGGAAATCGTTGCACTAAATTTACGTACGAGACATTGCGTAATATATTTTTATTTTTCAACGGGTGGTGCACTTGCACTATGTGCTCCGTGCATGGTTGATCTATTGGACATTGATTTCGGCATGTACGCTCGCCTAAAACACTTCGTTGAGAGACGCGGAACGATCCATGGTCGGTATTGTTCAAGATGTCGTGAATCATTGTACATGATATTTCCACGTAATATATGCCCGATTTGCACACGATAAGAAAAAAACATTAACCTCGGCTCTTAAAAATTCATACTCGGGGCTGAAGTTTTTTATGTTTCAAGTGGGCGTTATAAAAAACATTTTTTCAAAAACTGTGAACAAAAATGGAAATAAACAATAATTTTGAGGCAATAATGGATGCGGATTCATCCGAAGAGGATCGTCCATTGTCACCAGACAGCAATTATAACAGCGACGAAGACGATAACCGGAGAGAAGTTGTGAAAAAAATAGTGTCGCGTGCCGAATTTCTAACCTTAGATGGACGTACAAAGTGTTGCGCAATTTATTTTTATTTTAGATACGGTGCAGATAAACTGTGTTATTCGTGTATGCTTACTTCACCAGACACAGGTGAGCACATAAGTAAAGAACGAAAGCATGTAACCGAACCGTACGAGGTAATGAACTTTCAATTTTGCACAGATTGTCGTAATACTCCATTGTTCCAAATATATCCATGCAACATGTGCTCGATTTGCATGAAGTGATTAAAAAACATTATCGCGAGTGGGACATTATATAATGTGCACAACATGGAATGGATAATTGAAAAGAAAGCAAGTGATCTTAACGAGTATATAACACATTTAGGCTATTATCACTATGTAATAAACGGAATCGCCGATGTTTTGAAGAGTTTGAAGAATGACGAACGATTGAGTGATGTGCAACGAATATCGCCGGTGCAGTTTCTTCGCGATCGCGAACTCGGCATACGCGGGACCAGTAAACGCATTGTCAGACGAGGAATCGACGAAAGATTGAGGGATGTGCGACGAATATCACCGGTGCAGTTTCTTCGCGATCGCGAACTTGGCATACGCGGGACCAGTCAACGCATCGCCAGACAAGGAATCGATATCGATACCGAGCATTCTTATGACTGGGACTTTAACGTGAAACGAAAAGTGTATCGACGGCTGTGGGACGATTGCGATGCTGAAGCAACTAGATTTGCCAGCTTTAGTGAATATTACGTTAAACCGGACTATTGGAAGTATCACTATTGGGCGATTGAAATTTTTCGGAAGATCGAGGATGGTGGTTGTGAAGCAATGTACATTAAGATTCATACAGGTATTGGAAAGTACGTTGAATTATTGGTGATGAACAATTCGAAACGTATGTATATGTACTTTCAAGATCGGATCGATGATGCCAATTATACATTAATGTTTGAAAGAACCGGGGAACGTTTCCATGATGATATTAAAAATTGGCACTTTAATGCCCCCTGCTTCAGTTCATATCATTTTATGGAAGCGCACTATGCCATTCAATATTGCACACGATATTGTCCGGCGTGTGATCGAGTCACGTGCAAGTGCTCCATCGAAGAATGTGATGTGATGTAAAAAATATTGTGAAAAAGACAATATTAAAAAACATGGAACATCCCGATGAAACGGAACGCGACCTGGTGGAACGATCCAACGAAATCGCTTCTTTGGGCGAATATTTTGCATGGGAACAGCGATGCGAGGAATTTATTGAGCAGCTCGAAGAAGACTGTCGTTCCAAACGTCCTCGGCTCTCATCAGACGACTCTCATACTGTCGGAAACAGACAATCTTTAGTGGCAAGAATCGCGCGACTCGAAGGTGCGAAGATTCTATTACAGAGACGGTTCATACATATCGGTGGTGAGTACGCGGCGGGTAGTAGTAGCGGTAACGAAAACGCGGAAAGACTCGTGTGGCGAGAGATTGATGCCGCGTTCGAAAGCCGTGTATTGACCGGTGCAGTGATAAATACCAATTACATCGAACCGCGACAATTTCTCGAAGATGCTAGAGACATCGTGCTCGATCATGTGCAAAACGTTATACAAAGACACGCAAATGTAAAGATAAACACTGTGTTCAACGGCGAGTTTGTGACGGGTGACAAACGTGGGAATAAAAGTGTCAGCACGGGAAACTGTGAACTCTTTCGTTCGTCCGATCGATCCGATCTGCGCGAGTGGTACGAACAACACGTTATCGAGCCTACTTTATCGCGTCTCGAAGAGTTTCAGGAACGCGATAGCGGGTGGGCGTTGTCGCGTATACTTAATTTGACAGTGAACGTAAACAAGTACAATCCTTTGCGCGCGGGATGTTACCTCAATTTACCGCAAGAAATTAAATTGAAAAAAGCGGTAATCAACGTGCAGTCTATGGACAATGCATGCTTCGCGTGGTCAGTGGTTGCCGCGCTGTATCCTGCCAAGGACCATACATATCGGGAATCCTCGTACCCTCATTATACAAGAGTATTAAACTTACAAGACATTGAGTTTCCAATGACGTTGAAACAGATTAAAAAGTTCGAACAACGCAACGATATATCCATCAATGTGTATACCATCGAGGGAGAGAAGACGCCAACCGTTCTCCCGATACGGCTCACCGACCGGAAGAAAGAAAAGCACGTAAATCTGCTGTACGTGCAGGACCCGCGAGACGGCAACGTGGGACATTTCTCATGGATAAAAATCTATCGCGTCTCGTTAGCACGCAATTGAGCAGGCACGATGGTCGGAAATACTTTTGCGATCGGTGAGTACTTATACTCCTTTTAATAAAATTATAAAATATTTTATTTTGTATTTAATAATTTACAAAAATTGTGTTTTTTTTTTTGAAGATGTTTACATTATTTTCATTCGAGCGAGAAATTGGAAGCCCACGGTGTAGACTGCCGAGAAATAAACAATTGTGCCATCCGACTACCGAGCGAGGACGACAAGTGGCTGAGTTTCAAGAATCACAGCAGGAAGGAACGACTTCCATATGTCGTATACGCCGACCTGGAATGTACCCTCGAGAAGACGGATGCGGATCCAACAACGTCCACGTTCAAATCTCAACATCATCAGGTATTTAGCATAGGGTACTACGTGCGTTGCTCGTACGACGACTCGTTATCAATGTATCGGTTTCGTCGCGATAAGGATTGCGTCGCGTGGTTCGCCGAGGAACTAAGACGTTTAGCTCACAACATAAAGACCATTTTGTCCACTAATGTACACATGGCGGATTTCACGCGAGACGAGTGGAAAAAATTTAACAGCGCAACGCACTGTCACATATGCGAAAAACCGTTCAAGCCAGACGACGTGCGAGTACGCGATCACTGTCACTTGACCGGCAATTATCGAGGTCCCGCGCATTCTAATTGTAACTTAAATTATAAAGATTCGCATTGCATTCCCGTAGTTTTTCATAATTTATCAGGTTATGATTCTCATTTTATTATCACGGAAATAGCTACCGCGTACGAAGGACGTGTAGACTTGCTTCCAATTACCAAGGAAAAATACATTTCATTTACAAAGAACGTTAAAAGCACTGAAGATAAAGACAAAAAAATTGCATCAAATTAAGATTCATTGACTCGTACAAGTTTCTGAGCACGAGTCTCGAAAAATTAGCATCCTTCCTCGATAAGGATAAGTTAAAAATATTACAACGCGAATTTTGTGAATTATCCGACGAAGATTTTGATTTGCTGACACGAAAAGGCATATTTCCATATGAGTACATTGACTGCGTCGAAAAGTTGGAGGATACGTGTTTACCACCGCGCGACTCGTTTTACAGTTCTTTGACCAGTGACACCGTATCCGAAAGCGATTACGAGCACGCCGCAAACGTCTGGCAGCGGTTCTCCGTTAGAACCTTGGGCGAATACAGCGATCTCTACCTCAAAACTGATGTCTTGCTATTGGCCGATATCTTTGAAAATTTTCGCGATAGCTGCGTTGCGAGTTACGGACTTGATCCGGCGTATTATTACACTCTACCGGGTTTCACGTGGGACGCTATGTTGAAACATACGCGTATCAATTTCGAACTGCTCACAGACATTGACATGGTCATGTTCATCGAACGTGGTATACGCGGCGGTTTGAGTCAATGTTCAAACAGATACGCGCAAGCCAATAACAGGTACATGCAATCTTACGATCGGTCGAAACCGTTGTCATACCTGATGTATTTCGATGTAAACAACTTGTACGGCTGGGCGATGTGTCAACCATTGCCCTATGCAGATTTTCGATGGGTCAAAGACGTCTCGAATTTCGAGTTTAGCGCGATCGCTTTGGATTCGCCCAAGGGTTACATTCTCGAAGTCGATCTAGAGTATCCGCAGTATAAACACGATGCGCATGCCGACCTACCGTTCTGTCCGACGCGCGATAAACCGCCAGGCAAACGGCAAGAAAAACTTCTCGCAACATTATACGATAAAAAGCGTTATGTCATACATTACCGCAACCTACAGCAATGCACGCGCCACGGCCTTCGCGTCACAAAAATTCATCGCGTATTGCAATTCGCTCAATCTCCATGGCTCCGCGATTACATCGAACTTAATACAAAATTTAGAACACTGGCCAAAAATGAGTTTAAGAAAAATTTATATAAATTGATGAACAACGCGGTATTCGGGAAAACTATGGAGAATGTACGCAACCACGTTAATGTAAAATTATTAACAAAGTGGAACGGTAGATACGGCGCGGAGGCACTGATCTCGAAACCAAATTTTCACAGCAGGAGCATTTTTTCGGAAAATATGATAGCCGTTGAACTGCGAAAACTCGAGGTTAAATTTGACAAACCTATTTACGTCGGCATGTGCATTCTCGACATATCAAAAGTTTGTTTGTACGAATTTCATTACGAGTACATGTTTCCCCTGTATGAAGACATGTGTAGAATTATGTACACCGATACGGACAGTCTGATATATCACGTAAAGTGCGAGGATGTGTACAGGGACATGAAACGCAACATCGCTAAATTCGACACGAGCGATTACGCGATTGACAACGCGTACGGTATAACGCTCGAGAACAAGAAGGTGCCGGGCTTGATGAAAGACGAAAACAACGGTGCGATCATGACCGAATTCGTCGGACTCAGAGCGAAGATGTACGCCTTGCGAGTCGACGGTAAGAAAGATACGAAAAAGGCTAAAGGTGTTAAAAGTAACGTCGTAGCCAGGTCGATAACGTTCGACGATTACACGCGGTGTCTGCGAGACGAAATTGAAATGACGCGACAGCAGGCTTGCATAAGGTCCGAACTACACAAGGTGTACACCGTGTCCGAAACAAAAATTGCTCTGAGTCCGTACGACGACAAGCGATACATTATACCCGATTCGACCGATACGTTGCCATGGGGACATTATCGAATACCTTTGTAACGTATGTATTGTATGTAATAGTATAACGTATAACGTATAACGTATGTAGTATTATATGTATGTAACGTATGTATGTTGTACGTATGTATGTCGTATAACGTATTATATGTATGTAACGTATGTATGTAATAGTATAACGTATAACGTATAACGTATAAACGTATGTAGTATTATATGTATGTAACGTACGCATGTTGTATGTATGTATGTAACGTATGTATGTTGTACGTATGTATGTTGTACGTATGTATGTCGTATAACGTACGTATGTTGTACGTATAACGTATGTATGTAACGTATGTATGTAACGTATAACGTATAACGTACGTATGTTGTACGTATAACGTATGTATGTAACGTATGTATGTCGTATAACGTATTATATGTATGTAACGTATGTATGCAATAGTATAGTATAACGTATAACGTATAACGTATAACGTATAACGTATAAACGTATGTAGTATTATATGTATGTAACGTACGCATGTTGTATGTATGTATGTAACGCACGCATGTTGTACGTATGTCGTATAACGTACGAATGTTATACGTATAACGTATGTATGTTGTACATATAACGTATGTATGTAACGTATGTATGTTGTACGTATGTATGTCGTATAACGTATGTATGTAACGTATGTATGTTGTACGTATGTATGTCGTATAACGTAACGTATTGCGAGTATTATATTACAGTATTGGAAAGAATAATAATAAATATTTTACGTGTGTATTTCACATACTTTATTTGTATTTCATATTTTAAACACTTTACATATGTATTACATATTGCATATTTTTATGTTAAAAATAAAATATAGTTTGCACGAATTAAATAACATTTTCCTTGTGTATCCATGAGTTGTGCGATCCATCGAATCCTAACCATTTTACATAAACCTCGTCGCCCCTTCTGCGCAGTACTTTTTCAACGAGATACACGTCCGGATAAGTCGCGCGATGCAACTCGTGTTCGTAGAATCCTCCAGAGACGGATTTTCCGCGATAGTCTTCGAGTAGATAGGTTACGGGATTGGTACGCTGCACTTTAACGATCTTAAACACCTCGGTGGTCCAATTCGGCGTGTAACCCTTTTCGAAAATCGTTTTGTATTTGCTAACGCGTACCGAGTCGCCCACTTTGAACTTTGCCGGACCCGCGATCTTTATCTCGCTGTACACCGTAGCCAAGAGCCTTTCGGCTTTCGCGGGGGTAACGTCGATGGGTCGCATGCCGATAGTTCGATGCTTGCGCGCGTTGTAATCCGATACGAGTCGAGGCAAGGCGTCGACCCATTTGTAATTTCCATTGAGCGTAAACATCTTCCACATGTCGTTCTTGAGCGTGCGATTGAATCGCTCGACGACCGACGCCTTCAATACCGAATATGTGGAATAATGATTGATGCCGTGTTTCTTCACGAGACGTTGCACGTCGGTGTTGTAAAATTCCTTCCCCATATCGGTTTGTAGGTTACTAGGACACCTCCCGCTGTGTCGAATGATCTCAGCGACAGCGTTAGCTGTTTCGCTTCCGCCTTTACCCTTGAGTGGCACGGCCCACGCGTACTTGCTCAACACATCGATGACGGTAAGTATGTAGTGGTAGCCTCCGTTGAAACGTGAGTACGGACGCATCTCGACGATGTCAGCCTGCCACAGGTCATCGTACCCTCGCACTATGACGTGTCTTCGGGGAAAATTTCTTCTCGCCGGAGCGTGCAGTTCCTCGACGAGTCGTTGCTTCTCGATACTTTTACGTCCGTCGGATTTTAGCGATGTCATGTTTTTGTCGCCCGCTTGCAGTTTATTTTTGTTTTTAGCTGTTTTTAAGCTGTTTGTTAACTGTTCCAGAGCCGTTTGTTAGCTGTTCTTAAGCTGTTAGCCGTTTTTTTCCTGTTCATGAGCCGTTTAATTCCATTCGTCGTCGTCGTCGACGTTCTTTAGCCGTTTGTAGCCTTTCCTGTCTTCGCGTAGTTCGCAGCTGTTTCTAAATCGCTCGTAATCGTTTTTAACCTGTTTTTGAACCGTTCGACAACCGTCCGACAACCGTTCTCGAACCGCTAGACAGCCGTCCGACAACCGATCTCGAATCGTTCGTTTCTGTTCGTCGCCGTCGTTAATGAACCGTTGCTTCTCTTCACTCGTTGACTTTCGATAGTCGTTTCTGCTGAACCGTTTGTCCATTGTTGTTCGTTGTCGAGTCTGATTCAACGATAGGCGAATGGCGAAGCTCGTTTATCGTAGTCCGTAACGCTTGCAGATCCTTCTCAAACGCAGTCAGCTTTTCGTCTGATTCTTTTTGTTGATTGATCAACATTTTAAAGAATTCGTCAACGTATAGTTTATTAACCACGTCACCGTCATCCTCTGGTTGCGCCACGCGACGAATCTTCCGCGACCTTGCGTCAAAGTCCATAACGGTGCGGAACAAAGCGTTATCGCGCACAAAATTTCTCATTAATCCGTTCCATCGATGGTACGGTTCCGCCTCGCCTCTTCCGAGCGATATGCCAAACTTGTTGATCGGCATTTCAATGCTGATTGAATGATTCGCCGACGCATGGTTTAATTTATAATAAGTCCGGCTTCGCGAAGTTCCTCGATGATAGACATGATCTCGTTGTCATGAGCATTGTTGCCAGCGTGGCGCGAAGCGTCGAGCAATCGCAGACGATCCACTAGCTCGTTGGGATCGTCCCAGTGCACGTAGTCAATCTTATTGTCTGTTAGCGTCATTGCGCGAGGCATAGATAATCCCTTTCCACATTTTTTCTTGGATTCGGGAGGGAACAACGATGCGATTATATTTAGATACTTGTGTCCACAGTTGCTCTTTACTCGCTCGCGAGGATCATGCTTGATTTTATGAGCACTCGTTGCCAACAGTATGTGCCTGTATTTTTTCAGATCTTCCCTCGTGTAGATCTCATCATCGGGCATTCTTTTGAAGATCAACTCGTAAATGCCAGGTGTGCCGCCGTATCGTACGCCATCGATAATTATGGTATCCGCGCTATTCACGTCAAAACGTTTATTACCTAGCATCAGTCCGTCTTTGCCGAAATAAATGCCGTATGCGCTGTCTATACCTCGATCGGCGCTTCAGAAAAGCCTTGATGTACTCTCGGCCCAGTGGACCCAAGTGATCTTGCAACGATTGTAGAAACGTTTCCTGTCCCGTCGGCGTTTCCAACGTCTTTTGTACGGATGTTGCAATCGAATCGTCCGTGGTTTCAAAAACATTCGCGCTTGTGAGGAATTCGGGAATTGTATCTTGCACGGTTCCCGTCGTCGTCGTGGTCGGTGTGGAGGTTATCTGTAGTACTTTCGTTCGTTTCGATTGATTAGATTTAAGCGGTGTCGATGGAAGATTCAACATAGAGTCTGATCGCTTTCTCTTTTTCGACGTCGCATCCTCCCAATTCCTCCTCATCCTCCTCTCCTCCTCCCTGGCGCTGTTGAACGGATAGCGGTTCGATTTTCGCGTCAGCGTCGCTCTCCGTCGGTTCCTCTTTTTTCACCGCGGTCAAGCTCGAGTTATCGACGATCTTTTTCAGCGGTCCAATGAGAGGTTTAAAGTGCGTGTCCAACTCAATGTCCTTCTCGATCTTACCGGTTTTCAAAGCGCGAAGTTTCTTGCGAATCGAATTACTCGTTTTCGCAATCTCTTTCACGATCTTCTCGCGTTCGCGAATATTCTCGCTCCCGTTGATCGCGGCCATCGCGGGGAAAACAAAGCAGAATGTCGATCTCTATAAGGCTAACGTTTCACCTCCGTCGAGGTATCGGCACCGACTGATCGCTTTTGCGGTATCGCGAACACGTTAAATCCTTTTCTGTATCGGCCGTTCGAAAGCGCGCTGTCCTTGTCTATTACTACGAAACCGTACTTGCATTGCCAACAATCGTGACACAACGAGCAAAATTCGTCGTACGACATGTCGGTATTTACGTGATCGTTGTACACGTGTTTCAAATTGGTACCATCCTGTTTGAACAGGATCAGCAGGTTCGCGTTGTCGCGTATCAGATGTTTAGGTATTCTCGCGTACGTCTGACAGAGATAGAAGGAGTCGACGCTCGAGTGCCTGCCCATTGAGAAATACTCTCTCACCGTGTCTTGCTTGTCGCACGCTACGTCATCGAAGACGAAGATCGAGTTTGGACGCGCGTCGCTCGGTGGAATGACGTCACTGTTATTGGAGAACGTAAAGTAGCCGATTTCGTCGATCGATGTCAACAAATTCTCCAAATATTCGATATTTCGGCTGTTGCAACGATTTCGAGTATACGTATACGTTTTCGAAACGTACGCCGTGCGGACTTTCCAGCAAGCTTATCAAAACGTTGGTTTTACCGCAATTCGATGGGCCGCAAATGATCGCGCGTATAGTAGTCGGTAACATCGTACCGTGCTTGCGTTTCTTCCGCGTTGTCCCCTATCGACCGTAATCTGTCGTCGCAATTGGTCACGCGAATCGCCAACGGTTGTCGCACGAATCTCATTTTTTTCCACACTGCCGACTCTCTGGCTGACTCGAACGCCTATTTATAGGCGAGCGGAACCGCGAATCGCTCAGTAGCAAAGATGTTCGTCCTACTGTCGAGACCTTCCGATATTCGCGACTTGAGCGCCGAACAGCTGCAATTTGTGCCGAAAGCCGTTCTGTTGCAAATGTGCGGCAATCACGTCCACTACGTGTGGGACAAGCTTCCGGAACATATAAAGGCGGATTTGGAGGTTCAGACCTATCGTCGCTGTTACGAACATTACAATCAACCGTGGCAGCGAACGCACGTCGACGGTCCCGCGCCATTGATAAAGGATTGCGGCGAATGTCAGCGAAAAAAAATTGGTGAAGGCTTGTTAAATCGCGCGATAAACGCACTTCCGATCGAATTGCATATTCCCGGCTATCAATTTTGTGGCCCGGGCACTCATTTACAAGAACGATTGGCGAGAGGCGATCGAGGTATTAATCCATTAGACGCAGCGTGTCGCGAGCACGACATAGCTTATTCGCGTAGCAACGATCTCGCCGAGAGACACGCGGCGGACGAGATACTCGCTGCGGAAGCGCGAAAACGCATTACCGCGAAAGATTCGACTCTCGGAGAGAGAGCTGCCGCTACAGCCGTCTGGGTGGCCATGAAGGCTAAGACGAAATTCGGTATGGGTTTGAAAACAAAGAAGACGAAGAAGAAGAGAGTATCGAACAGGCGAATACTTTCGGTGGCGAAACGAGGCGGCGCGATACCGATTCTACCGTTATTGGGAGTTCTCGGCTCGTTGGTCGGCGGAGCGGCGGGAGTCGTAAAGGCCGTGAACGCTAACAAAGCCGCGCAGCGTCAGCTGGAAGAATTGAAACGTCACAATCGCGCCATGAAAGGTCACGGACTTTATCTCGCTCCGTACAAACGCGGGCAAGGAATGCGGACATCGAAGAAGAAGAAAAAAAAAGTCGCGGAGATATTAAAAATTCCCAAGGGCGTAACAACCAACGTACAACTACAAGAACTGGCAAAGCGTATGCGCATTCCATATTTTAGAGGTATTTTTATGCGTACTGCCTGACCAACAGAGGGAGTGCGTCGAAACGAGAGTGGTATCGTGAATTTGGATAACGCCGAGGGACCGGGTACTCACTGGGTGGCGTACGCGAAGAGGGGAGATCGAGCCATATATTTCGACAGTTTTGGCAATCTTCGACCGCCGAGGGAATTGGTGTTGTATCTAAAGAACAACGTGACAAAGATAGAGTACAATCACACGTCTTTTCAACGATACGATCAGAGCAATTGCGGACAACTGTGTCTACGCTTTCTACAGACGGTTAACGATCAATTTAAAGACGACCGTCGCGCTGTTTGAACTCAGTATTCATTCAAACATGTCGCTGACATTCACGCTCACCGGCAAGAGTAGCGTCCTCGCGGTAAGCTACTTTCCCGCCGTGGACTTGAGCGATGGCGATTACGAGCTCGGCCTGACAAATTTTGAAACCTATTACACGATACCGAACGTGAATTCTTCGAACAATAAATTCTACTATGACGACAAGGAAATTACCATTCCCGAAGGATCGTACGAATTGCGTGATATAAACACGTATCTGAGACGCGTCATTTTACGGGATCAATCCAATAATGCCGCGAGAAAAAAACACGCCGGCGAAGATGAAGAGTATCCGTTGATTATTCGTGCCAACAACAATACGATGAAGAGCGAGATCAAGTGCGCTTTCAGAGTAAATTTTAACAAACCGAACAACATTGGATCGTTGCTGGGATTTTCAACGAATCGCGTGCTGGAGCCGCGACAATGGTACGAATCGGACGTACCGATAAATATCATTAGCGTAAACATCATTCGCGTAGAGTGTAACGTGACTGCGGGCGCGTACAACAACGGCAAACGCGTTCATACGATACATGAGTTTTCACCGAGCGTGCCACCAGGATATAAGATATCGGAAACACCGGCACAGATCATTTACCTGCCGATCACCGCACGGAGCATTACGGACCTAACGATTCGCGTTGTGGATCAGGACAATCGATCGATTGATTTTCGAGGAGAAGAGATCACCGTTAGATTGCACGTACGACTGCGACAGCGATAACGCGCGCGCGCGAGTGTACGGACGACGTATGAGATGCTCGTACTGAGCTCGGAGCACGCGAGAGATAAGAATATCTTTACGGCAGCGGTTGACGATATCACTCGATCGACATTCGGTGGAGCTAAAAAAGAGACGAGAAAGAAGCTCACCGCATCGAACGTTGAATTTCTACGATCTTTGGGATTCGCGGTACGAAATATCTGAGGCAACATGGCTGAAATTCTTAACGTTGGAGGTGAACCAATCTTTGACGACAGTGTCGTCAAGATTGAAACACACACGTACAATCCGTACGCCAATACGACGTTTGGACACAACGACGAGATAAGAATACCCATACAACAACAAGATTTATACACGTTGCCGTGCGAAAGCTTTCTCTACGTCGAAGGAAGATTGGTGGTGAAGAAAAGGAATGACGAGTCTGCGACAACGCTTGTGACTAATTGCGTGGCGTTCATGTTCGACGAAATTCGATACGAGCTCAACGGCGTGGAGATTGATCGCAGCAGAAACGTTGGAATAACCAGTACTATCAAGAACTATATATCGATAACGTACGACAAGGCTGAGATGTTGCGGAATGCTGGATGGGACATTTCAGCTAGCCGCGGGGAAGGATATTTCAATTTTTGCGTTCCGCTCTACACATTGTTAGGCTTTTGCGAGGATTACAAACGCGTGATTGTTAACGCTCGTCACGAATTAATTTTGATACGAGCGCGTAACGACAACAATTCCATTATAGGAAATCCGGCGACTGAGCCGGAAATCGAGTTGTTCAAAGTACAGTGGCGAATGCCTCACATTACGTTAAACGATGTCAATAAACTGTCCATGTTACGGGCCTTGGGAAGCGGACGATATCTTAGTGTCAGTTTTCGTTCGTGGGATCTGTACGAGTACCCCCTGTTGCAGAGCACGAA